>CAUYLG010059889.1:0-18484 GCA_963573385.1 Cacajao melanocephalus
GGAGCTGCGATCCCCTGTAGGAGGAGAGGCATTCTGATTTCGGGTGTTCTCAGCCTTTTTGCACTGGTTTCTTTCCATTTTTGTGGATTTATCCACCTGTCGTCTTTGTAATTGCTGACTTTCAGATTGGGTCTGAGTGGACCTCCGGCTTGTTGATGATGAAGTTTTTTCTGTTTCTTAGTTTTCCTTCGGCGGACGCCCTTTCCCCACAGAGCTAGGCCTTCCTGGGTTCAGCTGTGCTTACTGTAAAACTCTCAGTCCGCAGCGCTTCCAATTGCTGTTCTCCTTGTGGGGATGGGACCAGCTGAGCCCGACTCAAGGGGCACCCGGTCGCATATACTCCGCACTGAGAAGCGCTGCGCCACGCCGGGGCACAGGCAAAACAGCTACGCTGGCCAAAAGAGTCACGCTGGCGACCCTTGTGGCTCCTCCGCCGGGAATTTCCCAGTTAGTGTTCCACAGAAATTCGTCTGAAATTGCGGCATCCACTCGCTCTCTGTGCTTTCACTGGGAGCTAAAATCCTGAGCTGTTGTTAATCGGCCATCTTGGATCTCTCCATGTTTAAGTTTTTAATCCACCTGGAGTTAATTTTAGGATAAGATTTCAGGTAGGGGTCCAGTTTCTGCTTTCTGCACACTGCTAGCCGGTTTTCCCAACACCGTTTATTAAACAGGGAATCCTTTCCCCATTGCTTGTTTCTGTCAGGTTTGTCAAAGATCAGATGATTGTAGATGTGTGGCATTGCCTCTAGGGCCTCTGTTCTGTTCCATTGGTATATATCTCTGATTTGGTACCAGTATCATGCTGTTTTGATTACTGTAGCCTTGTAGTATAGTTTGAAGTCAGGTAGCGTGATGCCTCCAGCTTTGTTCTTTTTGCTTAGAATTGACTTGGCTATGTGTGCCGTCTTTTGGTTCCATATGAAGTTTAAGGTGATTTTTTCCAGTTCTACGAAGAGGGTCATAGGTAGCCTGATAGGGATAGCATTGAATCTATAAATTACTTTGGGCAGTATGGCCATTTTCACAATATTGATGTTTCCTAACATGAGCATGGAATGTTTTTCCATCTGTTTGTGTCCTCTCTTGTTTCCTTGAGCAGTGGTTTGTAGTTCTCCTTGAAGAGGTCCTTCATATCCCTTGTTAGTTGTATTCCTAGGTATTTTATTCTCTTTGTAGTAATTGTGAATGGGAGTTCACTCATGATTTGGCTCTCTGATAGTCTGTTATTGGTGTATAGGAATGCTTGTGATTTTTGCACATTGATTTTGTATCCTGAGACTCTGCCGAAGTTGCTTATCAGCTTAAGGAGATTTTGGGCTGAGATGATGGGGTCTTCTAAATATACAATCATGTCGTCTGCAAATAAAGACAATTTGACTTCTTCTTTTCCTAATTGAATATACTTTATGTCTTTTTCTTGCCTGGTTGCCCTAGCCAGAACTTCCAATACTATATTGCATATGAGTGGTGAGAGAGGGCATTCTTGTCTAGTGCCTGTTTTCAATGGGAATGCTTCCAGATTTTGCACACTTAGTATGATATTGGCTGTGGGTTTGTCATGAATAGCTCTTATTATTTTGAGATACGTTCCATTAATACCTAGTTTATTGAGAGCTTTTAGCATAAAGGACTGTTGAGTTTTGTTGAAGTCCTTCTCTGCATCTATTTAGGTAATCATGTGGTTTTTATCTTTGGTTTTGTTTATGTGATGGATTACATTTATAGATTTGTGTATGTTGAACCAGCATTGCATCCTAGGGATGAAACCAACTTGATTGTGATGGATCAGCTTTTTGATGTGCTGCTGGATTTGGTTTGCCAGTATGTTATTGAGAATTTTTGCATCAATGTTCATCATGGATATTGACATGAAATTTTCTTTTTTAGTTGTGTTTCTGCCAGGTTTTGGTATCAGGATAATGTTGGTCTCATAAAATGAGTTAGGGAGGATTCCCTGTTTTTCTGTTGTTTGGAATAGTTTCAGAAGGAATGGTACCAGCTCCGTTTTGTACCTCTGGTAGAATTTGCCTGTGAACCTGTCTGGTCCTGTACTTTTTTTGGCTGGTATGCTATTTTTTTTTTTATTGTGCTTTAGGTTCTGGGGTACATGTGCAGATCATGCAGGATTGCTGCATAGGTACATACATGACAAGGTGGTTTGCTGCCTCCTTCACCCCTGTCACCTATATCTGGCATTTCTCCCCATGTTATCCCTCACCAACCTCCCCAACCCCTGCTGTCCCTCCCTCCCTCCCTTAGCCTCCACAACAGACCCCAGTGTGTGATGCTCTCATCCCTGTGTTCATGTGTTCTCATCGTTCAACACCTGCCTATGAGCGAGAACATGTGATATTTGGTTTTCTGTTCCTGTGTCAGTTTGCTGAGAATGATGGTTTCCAGATTCATCCATGGCCCTACAAAAAATATGAACTCATCCCTTTTTATGGCTGCATAGTATTCCATTGTGTATATGTGCCACATTTTCTTCATCAAATCTATTATTGATGGGCATTTGGGTTGGTTCCAGGTCTTTGCTATTGTAAAGAGTGCCACAATAAATATACATGTACATGTGTCTTTATAATAGAACAACTTATACTCCTTTGGGTATATACCCAGTAATGGGATGGCCAGGTCAAATGATATTTCTATTTCTAGTTCCTTGAGGAATTTCCACACTGTCTTCCACAATGGTTAAAGTAATGTACACTCCCACCAACAGTGTAACAGTGTTCCTTTTTCTCCACATCCTCTCCAGCATCTGTTGTCTCCTGATTTTCTAATAATTGCCATTCTAACTGACATGAGATGGTATCTCAATGTGGTCTTGATTTGCATTTCTCTGATGACAAGTGATGATGAACATCTTTTCATATGTTTGTTGGCCTCGTAAATGTCTTCTTTTGAAAAGTGTCTGTTCATATCTTTTGCCCAATTTTGAATGGGTTTGTTTGTTGTTTTTTTTTTTCTTGTAAATCTGCTTTAGCTGTTTGTAGATTCTGGATATTAGGCCTTTGTCAGATGGGTAGATTGCAAACATTTTTTTCCCATTCTGTTGGTTGCCTGTTCACTCTGATGATTGTTTCTTTTGCTGTACAGAAACTTAAGTTTAATTAGATCCCACTTGTCTATTTTGGCTTTTGTTGCCATTGCTTTTGGTGTTTTAGTCATGAAGTCCTTGCCTACGCATATGTCCTGCATGGTTTTGCCTAGGTTTTCTTCTAGGATTTTTATGGTATTAGGTTTTACATTTAAATCTTTAACCCATCTGGAGTTAATTTTAGTGTAGGGTGTAAGGAAGGAGTCCTGTTTCAGTTTTCTGCAGATGGCTAGCCAGTTTTCCCAACACCATTTATTAAACAGGGAATCCTTTCCCCTTTGCTTATTTTTGTCAGGTTTATCGAAGATCATATGGTTGTAGATGTGTGACATTTCTTCCAAGGCCTCTGTTCTGTTCCATTGGTCTATTTCTCTGTTTTGGTACCAGTACCAGGCTATTTTGATTACCGTAACCTTGTAGTTTAGTTTGAAGTTAGGTAGCATGATGCCTCCAGCTTTGTTCTTTCTGCTTAGGATTGCCTTGGCTATGTAGGCTCTCTTTTGGTTCCATATGAAGTTTAAAGTGTTTTTTTCCAGTTCTATGAAGAAGGTCAATAGTAGCTTGATGGGGATAGTATTGAATCTAAAAATTGGCTGGTAGGCTATTAACTGCAATTTCAGACCTTGTTATTGGTCTATTCAGGGATTCAGCTTCTTCCTGGTTTAGTCTTGGGAGGGTGTAAGTGTCCAGGAATTTTCAGTTTCTTCTAGATTTACTAATTTATTTGCATAGAGGTGTTTGTAGTAATCTCTGATAGTAATTTGTATTTCTTTGGGATCAGTGGTGATATCTTCTTTATTATTTTTTATTGCATCTATGCAATTCTTCTCTCTTTTCTTCCTAATTAGTCTGGCTACCAGTCTATCTATTTTGTTAATCTTTTCAAGAAACCAGCTCCTGGATTTATTGATTTTTTAAAAAGGGCTTTTTATGTCTCTATCTCCTTTAGTTCTGGTCTGATCTTAGTTATTTCTTCTCTTCTGCTAGCTTTTGAATTTGTTTGATTTTGCTCCTCTAGTTCTTTTAATCATGATGTTAGGATGTTGATTTTAGATCTTCCCTCCTTTCTCTTGTGGGCATTTAGTGCTATAAATTTCCCTCTAGATACTGCTTTAAATGTGTCCCAGAGATGCTGGTATGTTGCATATTCATTCTCATTGGTTTCAAAGAATATCTTTATTTCTGCCTTCATTTCATTATTTTTACAGTAGTCATTCAAGAGCAGGTTGTTCAGTTTCTGGGTAGTTGTGTGGTTTTGAGTGAGCTTCTTAATCCTGAGTTCTAATTTGATTGCACTGTGGTCTGAGAGACTGTTTGCTATGATTTCCATTATTTTGCATTTGCTGAGGAGGATTTTACTTCCAATTATGTAGTCAATTTTAGAATAAGTGCAATGTGGTGCTGAGAAGAATGTATATTCTGTGGATTTGGGGTGGAGAGTTCTGTAGATGTCTGTCAGGTGCACTGGGTCCAGATCTGAGTTCAAGTCCTGGATATCCTTGTTAATTTTCTGTCTCAATCTATCTAATGTTGACAGTGGGGTTTTAAAGTCTCCCACTATTATTGTGTGGGAGTCTAAGTCTCTTTGTAGGTTATAAAGAACTTGCTCTATGTATCTGGGTGCTCCTGTATTGGGTACATATATATTTAAGATAGCTCTTCTTGTTGCATTGATCCCTTTACCATTATGTAATGCCCTTCTTTGTCTCTTTTGATTTTTTTGGTTTAAAGTTTGTTTTATTAGAGACTAAGATTGCAACCCCTGCTTTTTTTCTCTCTCTCTCTCCATTTGCTTGGTATATCTTCCTTCATCGCTTTATTTTGAGCCTATGTGTGTCTGCACGTGAGATGAGTCTCCTGAATACAGCACACTGATGGCTCTTGAATCCTTATCCAATTTGCCAGTGTGTGTCTTTTAACTGGGCCATTTAGCCTATTTACCCTTAAGGTTAATATTGTTGTATGTGAATCTGATCCTGCCATTTTGATGCAAGCTGGTTGTTTTGCCCATCAGTTGATGTAGTTTCTTCATAGTGTTGATGGTCTTTACAATTTGGCATGTTTTTGCAGTGGCTGGTACTGGTTATTCCTTTCCATGTTTAGTGCTTCCGTCAGGAGCTCTTGTAAGGCAGGCCTGGTGGTGACAAAATCTCTTAGCAGTTGCTTGTCTGCAAAGGATTTTATTTCTCCTTTGCTTACGAAGCTTAGTTTGGCTGGATATGAAATTCTGGGTTGAAAAGTCTTTTCTTTAAGGATATTGAATATTGGCCCCACTCTCTTCTGGCCTGTGGGTTTTCTGCCAAGAGATCCACTGTGAGTCTGATGGGCTTCCCTTTGTAGGTAACCCAACCTTTCTCTCTGGCTGCCCTTAGCATTTTTTCCTTCATTTCAACCCTGGTGAATTTGATGATTATGTGTCTTGGGGTTGCTCTTCTCCAGGAATATCTTTGTGGTGTTGTCTGTATTTCCAGAATTTGAATGTTGGCCTGCCTTGCTAGGTTGGGGAAGTTCTCCTGGATAATATCCTGAAGAGTGTTTTCCAGCTTGGTTTCATTCTCCCCGTCACTTTCAGGTACACCGACCAAATGTCTTTTCACATAATCCCACATTTCTTGGAGGCTTTGTTCATTTCTTTTCACTCTTTTTTCTCTAATCTTGCCTTCTCGCTTTATTTCATTGAGCTCATCTTCAATCTCTGATATCCTTTCTTCTGGTTGATCAACTCAGCTATTGAAACTTGTGTATGCTTCACGAAGTTCTCCTGCTGTTTCTTTTTAGCTACATCAAGTCGTTTATGTTCTTCTCTATGCTGGTTATTCTAGTTAGCATTTCATCTAACCTTTTTTCAAGGTTCTTTGCTTCCTTGCATTGGGTTAGTACATGCTCCTTTAGCTTGGAGAAGTTTGTTATTACCCACCTTCTGAAGCTTGCTTCTGTCAATTCATCAAACTCATTCTCCATCCAGTTTTATTCTATTGCTGGTGAGGAGTTGTGATCCCTTGGAAGAGAAGAGGCATTTTGGTTTTTGGAGATTTCATCCTTTTTGCACTGGTTTCTTCCCATCTTTGTGGACTTATCAACCTTTAGTCTTTGATGTTGGTGACTTCTGGATGGGGTCTCTGAGTGGACCTCCTTCCTGTTGATGTCAAAACGATTTCTTTCTGTTTGTTAGTTTTCCTTCTAACAGTCTCTGCAGGTCTGCTGGAGTTTGCTGGAGGTCCAGTCCAGACCCTGCTTGCCTGGTAATCACCCATGGGGGCTGCAGAACAGCAATGATTGCTTCCTGTTCATTCCTCTTGTAGCTTTGTCCTTGAAGGGTACCTGCCAGATGCAAGCAGAGCTCTCCTATCTGACGTGTCTTCCGGTCAGGATAAATGGGGGTCAGGGAGCCATTTAAGGAGGCAGTTTGTCTCTTGTCAGAGCTGAAGCACTGTGCTGGGAGCTTCATTGATCCCTTCACGGCTGCGAGGCAGGGACGTTTAAGTCTGCTGAAGCTGAACCCACAACCACCCCTTTTCCCAGGTGCTCTGTCCCAGGAAGGTGGAGCTTTATAAGTCCCTGATGGGTTGCTGCCTTTTTTCAGAGATGCCCTGCCCAGCAAGAAGTGAGTCTAGGGATAGTCTGCCTTGCTGAGCTTCTGTGGGCTCTGCCCAGTTGTTGTATAAACTTCCCAGTGACTTTGCTTACACAGGTGAGGTTAAAATCGCCTACCTGAGCCTCAGCAATGGTGGGCACCCCTCCCCTCACCGAGCTCAGATATCCCAGGTCAAGCTCAGATGCTGTGCTGGCTGTGAGAATTTCAAGCCAGTGGATCTTAGCTTACTAGTCTTCATGGGGGTGGGACCTGCTGAGCCAGATCACTTGGCTCCCTGGCTTCAGCCCCCTTTTTCAGGGGAATGAGCGGTTCTGTCTTCTGTCTCGCTGGCGTTCTAGGCACCACTGGGGTATGAGAAAAATTGCTGCAGCTAAAACGGCTGCCCAGTTTTGTCCTGGAAACCCAGGGTGCCAGTGTTGTGGGCACCGGAGGGAATCTCCTGGTCTGTGGGTTGTAAAGACTGTGGGAAAAGTGCAGGATCTGAGCCAGAGTGCCAGAGTGCTGAAAAAGTCCCTAATGGCTTCCCTTGGCTAGGAGAGGGAGTTCCGGGCCCCTTGTGCTTCCCGGGTGAGGCGACGCCCCACCTGCTTCAGCTCGCCCTCCCCGGGGCTGTACCACAGTCTAACCAGTCCCAGTGAGATCAACGTGGTACCTCAGTTGGAAATGCAGAGATCACTCACCTTCTCTGTCACTCTCGCTGGGAACTGCGGATGGGAGCTGTTCCTATTTGGCCATCTTGTCGGAAATCCTGGGAATAATAATTTTTTTTTTTTTTGAGCATAGTCTCCCTCTGTCACCCAGTCTGGAGTACAGTGGTGCAGTCTTGGCTCACTGCAACCTCTGCCTCCCAGGTTCAAGCAATTCTCCTGCCTCAGCCTCCTAAGTAGCTGAGACTGCAGGGGTGTTCCACCACACCCCACTAATTTTTGTATTTGTTAGTCAAGACAGGGTTTCACCATGTTGGCCAGGCTGGTCTCAAACTCCTGACCTTGTGATCTACCCACCTCAGCATCCTAAAATGCTGAGAAGCCTGGGGAATAATTTCAGACTCTTAAAATGTGGAATGGGTCAGTGTCAACTAGCAAGGTCCTGGGTGGGTTGTGATAGTGGAGGGCAGGGGGACTTTGTGGCCACTCATGGGGAAGAATCAAATAATAGTTGGAGGGAAAAGAGCTGAAAATGAAAGCTGGAGAATGTTAAGGATCAGTATGGCTCATTTCCCAATTTTGCTGGACTGGCTTTGCCTTATGAGATCTGCCAGGTCTATCTATAATTTTCCTCTAGAATGTTGGGTGTCATCCAGGGTGTCCTCAGTTCTAGCAGCTGGTCCTTCTTTACAAGAAGAAAGGACAAGGTCTTGCTGTGGGCATGTAGTTAATGCCAGGGCCTACTTTTCACCCCTCTTTGCCTGATCACAGTTGCACTAGGGAGCTGCACTCTTTAGCCAAGGATGAGCTCCTTCAGTCAATTTAATACCCTGGAAACAGGAAGTGACACAGCGTGTGTCAAACAGGCCCCCAGTACATTTTTATTGAATTAGAAAGTGACAGCTCTGTAATTTGGTGAGGAGGGCATGCTGGAGACCCACCTGGAACGAAAGGGAAAAGGGAGAAAAGAGCATTGCAAACCATCCTCCCCTCAAGATACTACTTTCTCCGTTTTCTGTTGCATGTGTTTTAGCCATGTTAATACCACACCTCTGTAACCTGCTCTAGACTATTCTAGCTAACAATTGCACATTAAGGTAGCATTAGGTTGGTGCAAAAGTAATTGAGGTTTTTGTCATTGCACACATAGCAAAAACCGCAATTACTTTTGCACCAACCTAATACTATCTCATCAGTAATTCCAGAACCTAATAATGCAGAAATAAGGTGGGTCAGAAATTTACACAAAGCTGTGGAGTAAACATTATTATCCCAGCTGTAATGACTTTTTTTTCTCCCGGGAGACTTTCCAGGGGAAATGATTTTCAGCAGCAAATCTGCTTCCCTGCTCCACCTTCCTGTTGGCGTCAATCGAGACTGACGCCAATGAGCTTCTGGCGCTTTCATTCATCTCTGCTGAGCTGCTGCATTGGGGTCATAGAGAGGTCACAGCAGATGTTCTTCTCACTGCTCCTGCTTCATATTGACTTTGGTTTTCTCTTGGGGGTTGCCAAAGTAGGAAATAACCTGCGGGGAGACGACAGGATGTAAGGGGTTGTGGCTCTTGCTGTGATTCCGGCCAGTCAGACCCGATTCTTTTTCAGTTTATCAGCCAGGCAAGAATCTCAGGGTCATTGCCTGGTCCTCTTAGGTAGCATTATCTTGTTTATCCTTGTATTCTTGGAGGTCAGCACAGGACCTGGCACATAGGAAATAAACACTTTGTTGTTGTTAAATAGAGGGCAGTACTGAGGGTGTGAGGAACGTGGCAATTGCCTGGGCAGAGAGCTGTGGACAGTTCTACGCCTTGAGCCAGACTGTCCCACGACAGAAGGACCACTCCAGCTGAGGGGTGAGCACATTCTCCACCTCTGCCCGGAAGCTCCTCTCCAGGCTGTGGACTCTCGGTTTGTTCAGATATTTGTCATAAGACAAGTTGAAACAGAGGGAATATATAATGCAATGGAAAGGAGCAAAAGCCTTTGAAATCATTCCTTCACAATAAACATTTATTGTGTACTGAGGTGCTGTTGTTCTAGCCTCTTGGGATATGATAGTGCACGAAATGGACAAAAATACCTACTCAGTGGATTCTGATTGGTGGCAACCTACAGTTCACAATAAAAAGAATGAGTTGGCTGGATGTGGTGGCTCACACCTGTAATCCCAGCACTTTGAGAGGCCAAGGTGGGTGGATCACCTGAGGTCAGGAGTTCGAGAACAGCCTGGCCAACATGGTGAAACCCATCTCTACTAAAAATACAAAAATTATCCAGGCATGATGGCTCAGGCCTGTAATCCTAGCTACTCAGGAGGCTGAGGCAGGAGAATCAGTTGACCCTGGGAGATGGAGGTTGCAGTGAGCCAAAATTGCACCACTGCACTCTATCTCAAAAAAAAAAAAAAAAAAAAAGTGATGTTAGCAGTCAGGCGCTATGGAAAAATGTGGAGCAGGATGAGGGGTGTTGGGAGCACAGGGTTGAGAAGTCATTTTAGAAATTACCTCTTTGAGAAGATGCAGATGCGGGAGGAAGAACAGCCAAGGCAAGAGCCCAAGGTGAGGCGCTATGCACTGGAAGAACACGAGGAGGCCAGTGTAGGGCAGTGGAGTGAATGGGGGGGACTGTGGGAGATGAGGTCAGGGAGGTAACGGGGTAGGGGGCAGCATCATCTAGAGCCCAGTGGATATGCCTGGCAGATTTAACAAATAAAAATATGCAATCTCAGCTAAATTTGAACTTCAGATAATGAATAATTTTAAAAATACAAATAAGCCTCAAATATTGCACGAAACCATACTTACACTAGAAAGTTATTAGCTGTTCACCTGAAATCCAAATTTAGCTGGGCATCCTACATTGTCTTTGGCAACACCACTGTGGACCATTGTAAGGACTCTGAGTAAGAATTTGGGAGCCCTCAGAGGGCCTTGGGCAGAGGAAGGATGCCAGCTGCCTGGGAGTATGAAAGGTTCGCTCTGACGGCTTTGCGGAGAGCAGAGTGAGAGAGCACCGTGGACAGCACGGATGCCAGATGAGGCTGCGAACTGGTCCCGGCCCTGCACAGTGACTCAGACCTGGTGGTGGAGGTGGGGGTGGTGAGAAGCCGACAGATTCTGCGAATTTTGGAAGCATAGCCAACAGGATTTTCTATAGATGTAGATGATAATTAAAGCCAGGAGACTGGAGGAATTTCCAAGAGAATGAGGTCTGGTGCTCTGCAGCATTAAGAGGTCAGGAAAAAGAGGAGGAGGCACAAAAGATGCTAAGGCTTTGACCAATGAGTGGGAGGAAACCCTAGGGAATGCGATGTCCTGGGAGAAGAGAGGGTGTCGGGGAGGAGGAGGAGTCAAGTGTTTCAGATGCTACTGATAAGTCAGATGGGATGACGGACGGCTGACTAGTGGATTCAGCATGGATTTGCTGGAGACCTTGACAGGGACAGCTTTGGTGGAGTGGCGTAGGTGGGACTGGAATTGGTTTAAGAAGGAATCAGAGAAGTATATGAAGATAATACTAGCAGCTCTTTGGAGAAGTCACACATATTTAGGGTCCTTACACTTGCGTGATTCTTGGTAAATAATTTTCTGATCCTCAAGTCTCTCCTCTTGCAAAAAAGGAATAGTAACAGGGATGCTGTAAATATTAAACACGTAAAAGCTATGGCATATAATAAGCATCTAGTAATTGGATATTAAGGTTACTGTAATACAGTGTTAATTTCTGGCATGATGTGCCTCGATTTCCCTATCTGTAAAATGGGAGTAATAATACCACCTACCCCATGGTGGTGGTGTAAGGATTAAATGACATAATCTACATAAAAGCACACAGAATAAACAGCTTGTGGCACATGTGAAGTCCATAAAGCTCTTATTATCCAATCAGTTCTCTTGTGAATACTGGTCTAGCTCCTTTGCAAACGTTTTGCTTCCTAGAAGTGAACAGGGGTGTGGAATTTATCAAATAATTCCCTTGTCTTGTATACTATCCTCGTGTTAATGTGATTTAAACTTTTGTTGGCAGCAGCCTCTGCTGCTTTGCAATCTGTAAAGTCCTCTGCAAGTGGTGGTTATTAGCGCTTACTCCTGATGTGAGTTAAAAACCACGCTCTGACCACAGGATTTGCTCATCTTCATTTGAGAGTGAAGTCACAGGAGTTAATCAGTTTTCCATCTCACAGAGAATCTGGTGAGCAAATAGTCACATCACAGGATGCAGAATTCCTGCAGGCATTCTTAATCATTTTTGAGAATCTGAGGAAGCCAAGCACCTTCCCCGAGAAAGGCAGATAAACACAAAATTTAATGCCATGAGATTTAAAAAATCATTTTAAAGACTAAAAAATGTGCCTAAATTGTAATGATTTTGAATTTTTTCCTATAATGGTAATTTACAAAGGAGGTGAAAACACATCTTCCTGGAAAGGCCAAAATAAAGATGGTAAAGTGATTTTTTTTTTCTTAAAATTTTTCAGTGGAGCAAGATCAGTACTTGTAGCTTCTGAATGTGATTAGGGGTTGTTGAAGTTTCTCCACCACCTTCAAGATATACAGTATTAAAGTTTAAATTCTGTAAAAAGGGAGTGCTCTGTGGCCATTTCCTGGAGAGTAAAATAAGGAAGGGAATTTTTAATCTGTGAGAAGATCACATATTAATCTAAGACCCTATTTCCGATGAATTCTTGTTCTAGGTCACTTAATATATATTTTTTCAAGTAAAAAGAGGGGTTGGATGAAGTTAGCTCCTAGCTCCATTTTCAACTCTAAAACTTGCTATGAAACCCAAAGTATTTCAAGGAACGGATTTTTAGCAGCTGGCCTGGCAGCAGAACTCCTGTCCTAGAGCGCCACCTAGCAGCAAGGAAAAGGCAAAACCCTCTAAAGAATAATTTGACTTCAGAACAAAACAGTTTTTTTAAAATCCAGCTTTGGTGGATTCCCGTCACCAGTCTACTCTGAGGAGTAATTCAGGTAGAGAAATCCTGGGCTTATCAGCTCCAAGTTGAAAACTAGAATGAGGTTTTCACATACTACTTTCCCGTTGCTCTCCGTTTTAGCAGCTGCTGCTGGAAGCTCAGCTATCCCGGCAGTATTACCAATGAACCCTCGGCCAATGCCGCTGTGACACCAAACCACCCTGACACTCTTACAGACTTGTTTCAAAGGCAGCAGCGAATTCAGTTTTGTTAAGGTTTCAGAAAAGTTCCAACGATATCAGTTTATCTTGCCCAATCAATGTCATGGCATTAACAAACAAAAGGAGAGTGGCCATTGGCTCTGCTATTGGGAAGGTTGTTTCGACTCTCCCCAGGTTGCAATCCATCTGGCCAGTATTGTGAGAGGGGAAAAAGGCTCTCACATTCAAGTATTGTTCATGATACGGCCCACATTACATTTTTACAATATTTAGTAGGCAAATGCCACCATGGGAGAGAAAAGAATACAGAACTTAGTGGATAATCAAATTCAGCTGAGTTACAATAACCTATTGCTACTTGATTTCACTTTTTTTTTTTTTTGAGACAAAGCCTTGCTCTGTTGCCCAGGCTGGAGTGCAGTGGCACGATCTCTGCTCCCTACAACCTCCATCTTCTGGGTTCAGTGGATTCTCCTGTCTCAGCCTCCTGAGCAGCTGGGATTACAGGCCTGCGCCAGCACACCCAGCTAATTTTTGAATTTTTAGTAGAGATGGGGTTTCACCATGTTGGCTAGGCTGGTCTCGAACTCCTGACTTCAGGTGATCCACCCACGTTGGCCTCCCAAAGCGCTGGGATTACAGGTGTGAGCCACTGAGCCCAGCCTGATTTCACTTATTAAAAATAAAATTACTTTCTAACACAATAGTTCTCAGCTTCTTACGCCCATGCTAACATGTTTGATGGATAAAACCCTTGGATATGTCACAGTGGCTCTCACTTTCATTTGGGAAGAAAGAATTGCAATTCAGGGCAGACAGGGTAGTCTTTGGTATGTCTGAAGAACAAAGAGAAGGTTAGAGGTTTTATAAAAAAGAGAAACATTACATATTGCTCTTTGAGAAACTTCTTTGGCACTAGTAAGATTCTAGAGAGCTGTAAGTTTTGATTAGTGAGTGATGGCATTGGGTAGAATTAGTCTTAGAATAGCAGCAATTCATTTTAGCAACTATTCAATAAATCGGATTTCAGATTATAGCACGCAGTTTCAGCAGCCAGGCGTGCAGAGATTTTGGAGCAGTGTTACGTGTCCTGAGTTCTTTTCCCCCATGGCTTCTCAACTCTCTCAGTTGGGTGTAACAAGAATGGCCCAATTCCTGTGATCAGCTTTCACGGAAGGACTAAAGAAATGCTGCAGGGTAGTGTGGAGGAGGAGCAGTGTGAACAGATTGATAAAGTTCTCTCTTCATCCAGGCAGCGTGCTCCTCCAAATCCTTCCCTTGAGAATCACCACTTGAAAGTTTTAGTGAGAAAGACCAGGATATACGTGTTTGTGTCTTCTTGTATGTGGGTGGTTATCCTCACACATGGTAGTTCTCAGCCCTTGCTGCTTGTTAGAATCATGCAGGAGCCACTAAATCAGTCTTTAGGGGATGTGTTCCAAGTGGTGGAAGTTTTTGGAAGCTCCTCCAGGGGATGAAAGTACAAGGCCAACCTTGCAAACTGCTGCTGTGCCTGCTGAATTGACAATGGTTATTTTAATGCATTTTGTTCGTCAGTGTGAATCCATGATTTAATCTTTGTTATTGAATAGCAACTTAAAGTTGGTGGTACTTTCCTTGCTCATTTCTTTAGTTGCATTATTATTTTTTAAAATCACATTTTCTCACACTACACCACATTCAAAATGAAACAAAAATCTCACGATTTTAATATTCAAAGTCAATATACACTTAAAAAGGATTAATGGAAGAAAAGCTACCACAAAATACAAAGACATTTCTTGGTAAGTAGAGCAGATTCTTTGGTTTCTTTTATTTTTTTTTTTTGTCCCTGGAGTTCATTATTTGGCACAACACATAACCAATGTTCACACCAGCAGGCGCTCTCTCTCTCTCCCACACGCACATGCACGCATGTGCGCGCACACACCTACACACACACACAGCCCTTGATTTAGCCACGAACTTTAAGGCCACCAGAAGGTCCACAGAAAGAAGTTAAAGTTCAAGACAAATATCAACCCTAAAGGGCAGCTTTAAATGAGTTTCTTTCGACTTATTTACCTGCTCCATTAGTGTTTGTGGTGTTAGAAAAGTTTTCTGGAAAATAAACCATGAAGGCAGAGGTAAGCCTCCGAGAATGAGGAACAATAAACTAAAAGGAGCCAATTTGGTGAATCAAAGTTTTCTGAGGAGACTAAGAGGCTGTTTCTGAAAAGCAGAAAATATCAAATTGCTTTTTTGGGGGGGTCACTTTCCTTTACAAACCTAACTAGAAAAATGATCAAATATGGGTTCTGCAGACGAATAACCTTGACAAAATACTTCCTGCATTTCTACTCAGAACTCTTATCTGGAGAGCATGCTTTTCATCCAATTCTAAATGCAAAGTTTAAATGGGATGTTTGCTCATGTTTGATTAGGCTCTTCCCAGTAAGTCTTCTGTTTTGTAGATATTCAGAACACAGCATTGCAGAAAAAAGATCAAGGTTTCAATTGGCCTTAATTTATATCCTATTCCCTGTCCTATCTACTCAGTCACTCATTAAATTAACTGAGCATCTCCCATGTGCCAGGAAAGACATGAAGGTGGCCTAGCCTAGGGTGGCAGCAGGTCTACAGAGAAATAGAGGGACTAATGAGATAATGAGGAGGTAGAATTTGACAGATCTTTATAATGGATTGAATGTGAGACATGTTATCCAAAAGACCACCAAGATGGCTACATAGTAAAAAGGAGAGCTTTATTGGTGGTATCAGTTTGCACACAGGGAAAAGACAGTCTCTGGCCTGGATGAAGGTGCTCTCTCTTCTAAGAGGGGAAGAGAGATTGGGTTGGATGCCTCACTGTGCTGCATCACATGATAATCATACACATTCAGTAGGATTGGCGGAAAAGCTGTACGTATTTATGAGGGGGAGGGATCGAGCACATGCCCAATGGCTAGACATACGTGCAACATCCATCTCACGTTCACTCTACAGTGGGCTTTTGACATTAAAATGAGGTGGAGTTTGGCTCATTTACATTAAAAGGTGAACTACAGAACACAAAGTTTGTGGTACAGCCTGTATAAGCTGGCTGAAACTGTCTTGGTCTGCAGGTGTGCTGATCAGAAAAGAGGGTTTGTAGGGCTGGAAATCAGAGGAGTCTGACGGCTCCCGTTAGAGAGTTCATCAAGAGTGTAGTTTTCCTTGTCACCCAGGGATTCAGGAAGGCATCAGGTCAACTGAGCCCTGAACCCTCGACCCTTAGGTAATTTTTGTTTCTTTTAACCTTCGTGTTGATAAAGGGGCTTTTTTTATTTTGGTCTCTCAGATCACAGGATGAAGGGCTGAGAGTAGCCCAGGAGGAGTCTACTCCTAGTTTATATCTAGGGCCACTAGATGTAATCTATATATAATCTATAGGGCCACAGTAATCATCGAGGTCCAGTGGAATGACAGATTAAGGAAAACGGAATTGCTCTGTTACCCCTGCTGGAGTGCAGTGGTGCACTCGTAGGTCACTGCAGTTTCAAACTCCTGGGCTCAAACAATCCTCCCACCACAGCCTTGGAGTAGCTGGGACTACAGGAGCATGCTACCATGCCCAACTAATTTTCCGTTTTTTAAAATGTTTATTAGGTACAGGGTCTTGCTATGTTGCCCAAGCTAGTCTTCAACTCTTGACCTCGAGCAATCCTCTTGCCTTGGCCTCCCAAAGTCCTGGAATTACAGGTGTGAGCCTCCATGGCTGGCCCAGAGTTTCCTGAATAAGAGAAGTTCAGAAAAATTTCCCTCTTGCCCAAGCCTCACCTCTGCCTTTTGTTCCTCACCATCATCTGCTAAGGTCTGAAGCGAAGGGGGAAGACAAGTGTCTACGAAGAGGAAGGTATCATGAAGAGGAAATATATGGGGATATTCTTTGCCTAACAGTGTCCTACGTGTTGCATGCCCTCTCATTTAACTGAAAGGTGTTTTCATATATATGGTATCAGATTCTCCATCAGAGTAACAACACTGCAGTAATGAATGCTTCCGTCAGGGAAACATTTGCTTTAGTAAGTAATGAATTGAACTTGTTTACAGCTCTACTTATGGTCCAGTGGAATGACGGATTAAAGAAAAGTTAATCCATTAATAACCTAGATGATGGCTTAGGGTTGCTATACACAAGAAAAATAATTCTTTGAAATGCAGCCATGAGGTACTTAAGAAGTGGCTACAATATGAATGAATTTCCAATTTCATGGAATTACCTAAACTATAGGAAAGGCTGACTAGGCCAGTACTTTGAAAATGAAGAGGTCATGTCAAAAATGAGGACAAATGATTTAGTCAAGAGTTTTCCAACTACATAAATTTTGCATTTTACTCAAGTGCTTTACATATTTAAATGAGATGCTCATTCCTAAAGAATCAACGACACTAATTTACAAAGAAACACTGAGATATTTTTGAAAAAACAAATTTCAACTTCATAAGTATTTAAATTAACAAAAAATGCTATTACAAACACAGAAGACTAAAGATTAAGCTAATCATTTCTTGATTCCAACAACTTACCATTAGTTCTGTAACAAAAGTTTAGAGGGCAGAGATGGAGTCATACATTTGGCTTGTTTAATCAGATTATTTAACTTTTACCAAGAAGTAAAACTCAAGTAAATATTAATATATTACAATTTTTCCATAAATTTTTTTAATGGAAACATACAACTAAGTTTACACCAAACAGAAAGCTAAAAGCATTTCCTGAAAATTAAGCTTAAAAAACCAAGAAAATTTAGCTGTGAATAAATTTTCTATTCAGTTTTGAGGTCTTGTCATCAATTTCACATGAAAAGTGGCATACAAGTCAATTATGATACTAAATATTAAAGATTTCCCTGAGTGAGCCATTACGACATCTTCTCTCCACAGTTAAAACAACCGTGTCTAAAGGATTCTAGTTTCAGGAGGCCAGTGGGACCTACAACTGTCTAAATGAAACAAACACCATTTGTTAGGAATGGGGCTAAATTCAAAGTACACAGATTTAGTTCATACAGCTATGCTCCTTAGTTGGAATCTTGGAAAGGGTCAAGCTTTGAATGGGCTTCAGAAAATGAAATATATTCAATGTCTTAGTGATAGCTCCAGCTGAATTAAGAATAAGGCGTATAGTGAATGCTGTCCATTGGACTGTATATGAGATTGTGAAAATGTATCAAAAATGTTAGAAATGCCTATTAGTATAAATGTTAATAGAAAGCTTCAGAAAGATTTCTCTGTAAGAAGTAGGTTTCTCATTGTTCAACACTCACTTAGGAGTGAGAACATGTGGTGTTTGGTTTCCTGTTCCCGTTAGTTTGCTGAGAATGATGGTTTCCAGCTTCATCCATGTCCCTGCAAAGGACGTGAACTCACCCTGCTTTACGGCTACAGAGTATTCCGTGGTTTATATGTGCCATATTTTCTTTATCCAGTCTATCACTAATGGGCATTTGGGTTGGTTCCAAGTCTTTGCTATTGTGAATAGTGCTGCAATAAATATACATGTGCATGTGTCTTTATAGAATGATTTATAATCCTTTGGGTACATACTCAGTAATGGGATTACTGGGTCAAATGGTATTTCTATTTCTAGATCCTTGAGGAATCCCCACACTGTCTTCCCCAGTGGTTGACCTAATTTACACTCCCACCAACAGTGTAAAAGCATTCCTATTTCTCTACATCCTCTACAGCATCTGTTGTTTCCTGACTCTTCAATGATCACCATTCTAACTGGTGTGAGATGTTATCTCATTGTGGTTTTGATTTGCATTTCTCTAATGACCAGTGATGATAAGCA
Organism: Cacajao melanocephalus; assembly: GCA_963573385.1. Taxonomy (NCBI): domain Eukaryota; kingdom Metazoa; phylum Chordata; class Mammalia; order Primates; family Pitheciidae; genus Cacajao; species Cacajao melanocephalus. Next base: position 18,302 of record CAUYLG010059889.1, read on the forward strand.
TTTTTCCATATGTTTGTTGGCTGCATAAATGTCGTCTTTTGAAAAGTGTCTGTTCATATCCTTCACCCACTTTTGGATGGTGTTTTTTTCTTGTAAATTTAAGTTCCTGTAGGTTCTGGATATTAGCCCTTTGTCAGATGGGTTGCAAACATTTTCTCCCATTCTGTAGGTTGCCTCTTTACT
>CAUYLG010059890.1:0-92024 GCA_963573385.1 Cacajao melanocephalus
ACATTAGGTATTTCTCCTAATGCTGTCCCTCCCCAATCTCCCCACCCCCTTCTATCCCTCCCCTAGCCCCCCCCCACCCCCGACAGGCCCCGGTTAGTGACGTTCCTCGTTCCCCTCTCTGTGTCCATGTGCTCTCATTGTTCAACACCCACTTATGAGTGAGAACATGTGGTGTTTGGTTTTCTGATCTTGTGTCAGTTTGCTGAGAATAAAGGCTTCCGCTATAGTTCAACCTGGGAAGGTTGGGGAGGTCTTGAAGGAGAATGAAGCTCAGAGCGCACAGGTCCTGCCTGGGTGCAGGAGCCTTGGCTAATTGCTGGAGTCAAACAAATGAAGACTTACAGGGCATTTGACTGGGCTGTCCATGTTGTGGCTGCAACATGAGAGGCTCATGGATGTTCCTGAATAGTGTATGGATGGACAATTAACCATATGAAAAAGTACAGATATTGCACCATAGGGTTTTGAAAAGGGAGGGCCCCTTAGTCTTTATTTCTCAAGAGGAAAACAAGCTAACAACGTAAGACAAATCGCACAGTCCCAGCTATATTAAACAGTCACAATTACTTCCTGTCCTTCATTACTCATTATTTCCTGGCCAATTTTCTTAAAAAAAAAAAAAAATCTTGTAATTAGTTAGTGCTCTGGTGAACATTGTTCAAAGTCACCATTGTTTTGGAAAAGTAGATAGCTCTTAGGTAGTTTTGCATGAATTTTACAGAAGGTATGTCTGGATAATGACATCATTACTGAACCTGAATTTAGAAGCAGTTCCAGACTGGACACACCGAAGGTTTCAGTATTCCTTTGGCCTCCTCCAGCAAGCTCTGCACCTCACTCTGCTGCCTCTCTCCCTTCCCAATTAGGTTCAACCCATTAATAACACATTCATAACCCTTTGCTACTTGGCCTGCTGTTCATCCTTCAGGCTTCCTCTTAGTTGATATTTTCTTCTGGAGCCTGTTCAGGCCCTCAAATCTAGGTTAGGTTACCCTCCTGAGTGATTTCCATCACCCTGCATTTTGCATCATCTGTCACTGCACTTACCTCCGGTCTTGTAGGTGTTGATTGGCTTGTCTCAGTCCCACCTTTCAGCAGACTGTTAGTGCCATGAGGAGGACCCTGGGTATGCCAGCCTTGTGCACACACTGAGCATCTAATAGACACAAAAAGAAGTGGGATAGGGAGGATGGTATATGGGCATTCTCTGTATTATCTTTGCAACTTTTCTGAAATCCTAAAACTATTCCAAAATAAAACGATCATTTAAATTAAAAAAATTATTTAAAAAAGGAAGGAAAAGAGGTGGGAGGGAAGGAAAAGAGAGGTAAGGGAAGAAGGAATGGAAGAAAGGAAGAGAGAAAAAAAGGAGAAAGGACAGTTGACAAAATCAATATCTCTTGAGTGTGAATTATAAGCCAGCAACTCGCACATACTGATCTTCCTTACTTAATACTTATCATTATAGCCCCGTGAGGTGATTGATTATTAAATTTACTTTACCAATAAAAAAAAATGTAGCCAAAAAAGCTTAAGCAAAACTGGCAAAGTTGGTTAGTTAATAAATAGCAGATTCAGGAATTAAACTTAGATATTCTTGCTCCCAAGGCCTTGCTCTTTCTATGCCATGCCTATTTCCCCTACCCCCACCCATGTACATCTAATTATCCTCAAGTTCACTGAGATAGAAATCGGTGTTTTGTGGGAGAGATATGTTCCATGGTCAAATAATGTTAGAAAATTCTGAGTTAATTTAATTTGAAAAGTTTCCTAACTCAAAACTTCTCAGGGCCTTTAATATGCTAACATCAAAGGAAGGGTTGTAACGATATATACTGTTCCCCAAACTTCTTTATCTATGGAATTCTTTGAAGAATCTATTGAGTGAACACCTAATGAATGTTGGTGTTCTAGGAAAAACAATTTGGGCATCTCTAAAGGTTATTTTTATTTTACCAGCATATTTCTGAGAGACCTCAAGCCTTCAAAGAAAAAAAATTTTAATAATGAATTTGAGGCACTCTATCAGATGTTAGAGATATTTTAGATAACCATCCTTATTCAAACCATACCATATAAGTTAAAGCTCGTTTCTTTGACTCAAAAGATACCCTGGTTTCTGAATATTCTGAAGAACATTTAAACAAATATCTGACTATGTAAAAAACTGGGAGGGTTAAAAAACAAAAACAAACAAAATCGTCTACATCTTGTTACCATTAAGACTTTTTTTCCTTTCTCCTTTGGACCTAATGTTTAAAAAATTGTTGTCAACCAAATTGCTTTTACTAAATAGGAATAAGTTGATTTTAATAACTCCCAACTATAGTGGATATCCATGATTGTTTATTCTACCTTTCTCCTTCTTCCTCCTGCTAATAGTATTTTCAAGTTGCCTTTAGAAAAACTGTCCCTCTACCCTCTTCTTAACTATTTGATGTGAGTGGTTTTCTAAGTCAGAGTTCTCCAGAAAAACAGAAACAAGAAAATGAATAGAAAGATAGAAGATAGATAGATAGGTATAGATAGATAGATACAGATAGAAAGATATAGATATATAGATTGATAGGCATTGGCTCATGTGATTGTAGAGGCTGGCAAGTCCAAAACTTTAGCATTGGCCAACAGGCTGGAGATCCATGAAAGAGTTACAGTTCAAGTCCAAAGGCAGTCTGCTGGCATAATTCTCACTCTCCCCAGGGAAGTCAGTCTTTTTATTTTATTTACTTACTTATTTATTTATTTATTTATTTATTTATTTTTGGCCTTCAACTAATTGGATAAGGCCCATTAACATTATAGAAGGCAAATGTTTTACTCAAAGTGTAATGATTTAAATGTTAATCCCATCCAAAATATAGCTTTACAGAAACATCTAAGGCAGTGTTTGACTAAATGGCTGAGTACCATGGGCTAGCTAATTTGATACGTAAAATTAACCATCACAGTGGCATTGTTAGCAATCCCAGGGTATAGATGTAGGTGGAAGAAGGTAGTGGGTGGGAAATTAAGCCAATCGGCACATCACATTCAGTTGGAGTAGATCTTGGGAACTTTACTGGAAAAACTTGGACACAAAACCTTTCTTTTCCATTGGATTTGAAGTAGAAATATGTGAGATGTGAAACTGATGTGGTTGGTTGTGAAGGGAGCTTGTGGCCCTGCCAGAGCTGAAAGCAGTCAACTCATGCTGAGAGGAAGCCACACTGAGAGGAAATCATGCTGAAAGATAAAGGTTGGTAGAGCCATCCAAGTTCTGGATGCATTTAGTTGAACCCTGGACCACCCACAGTTACCCAACTCTACAAATTCTCAGTGTTTACTTAAGCCAGATTCTCACCACTGAAAAAATCTTAACTGATAAATTATCAGAACTTTGATCAGTATAATAAATTTTTTATTACAAAAGTGAATTGTTACAAATTATTCTAGTTTCAAGTTCAAGTAAAGATAATTGCCTAAACAATTCTGTAGACTGCTATCTAGGGACATTACTTCTTCTACCAAAGAATGTTTCTGTCACTAGAGGGCATCAGAGCCCACAGTGGCCAAGTGACAAAATCTATTAATAATTGTTTCTACCAATTAATAGAAATATGTATGGGTTCTTGGGAAAGGAAGAGAGAGGAGGGAGATCTTAGATTTGGATAGGGAATCTGTTAATCTAATCATATAGATATTTTCACCTCCCAGAGAACATATTTCCTACAGAATTAAAGAAATGATGTATGCAAAGCACCTAGTACACACAATAAATACTAATTTTTACTTTTACATTGCATTTCCTAAATGGAGTGTTTTTACAAGACAAATTGGTAATTTGGAGTCACAGTTCAGATGGGAAAAAAAAGCAAGTTAAATGGCTTACAACTACTTTTCCTGCACTACTTCCTTCCTGTACTATTTCCTGTACTTATTCCTTCCTGCACTACTTCCTTCCTGTGTGTCTTACTTCCTGTACTACTTCCTTCCTGTACTTCTTTCTTCCTTCACTATTTCCTTCCTGTACTTCTTCCTTCCTGCACTACTTCCTTCCTGTACCACTTCCTTCCTGCACTACTTCCATGCTCACATTCCCGAAGTCTGGGGCAGCACAGCTCTGGGAAGAGTGTCCTGAAGCCTAACCAGGGCTGGAAAGCTTGGCCACCAAAATATGGAGCAAATTATTAAGTCTCCCAATTTTTCCCACTCTAAAAACTGGTATACTAACCTACCTCTTGAGCAATGGCTGAAAAAGACAATGCATTAAAGAATGTTTAGACTGTGGCAACTAAGAAGCAGAGAACAATTGGGTTAGTAGGGTGAAAACAGCTATTCTGTGGCCCCTGCCTTCTTAATCCAGTTGAGTAACCCTCCCCTGACATTTTGGCATATGGTAGTGCCCTGAAAACACAGATATTCTGTGAAACTAAACATGAGAAGCATGCCTACTGCCGGGTGTTCAGAACTGACACAAGGAAAGATAAGGACCCCACTTTTCAAGAGGTGTTGATTTGGGGCAGATAAGACTTAGTCCTGAGTGGGATTAGCTTAAGGTGATGTTTCTTCAACCTCAGTCTACCTTTTGCCATTTCTGTAGTCTACTTGTATATACTAAATATATATTTAACTAATACATATTTTTAAATCAACTTATTTTGTTCCCTAAGTCATTTTGTTTTTAAAATAAAACATTACATTATAACCATAAATGGAAAATCAGCATTCCTTGCCAAAAATAGAAGCTAGCCATAAAAATAAATATGCCACTATTGAAACAAAGTATTTGCCTGCATGCCAACAAAAATTGTTTCCCAAACTACTAGTGGCAAGGGCATTCTACTTCTGGAAAGTTTGGCTGAAGGCATGGCAATGCCTTCTCTCTACTTTAGACTTCCTCCCTGCCCCCAAACAACTTCCAGAGGAAAGACTAGCTAGTGTGGGCCTCAGGCCCTCCCCGTGGGACTGGAAGGGAGGTGACTGGAAGGAACAAGAGAAGTCAGAACAGCATGAGGGAGGGGCAGTCATTGTCTCCCAAGCCCATCTCATGCCAGGGGAGTGGGATGAGGGTGGGGGACTCTTCACCAGGGCACCAGCCTTTCCCTGTTAGAAAAGGCTGAGGGACAGCTTGAGGGAGATGGTGGATGAGCAAGGAGGACTACAGGGAGTCCTGCAGAGATAGAGAAAGAATGTGGAATGGGATGTTGGAGGACAAAGGGCACCCCTGCCAAAAGACCAATTTAGAGCCCAGAGCACTTGGGTAGAAAGGAGAGGTAGATGGTTTTCTGCAGAAGGCAACCTTAGTTGACTAATACAATAGTGGTATTAATAGCTAGTTAATCTGAGAAAGGAGAATGAGGAGAAAGAGTTTTGATTTGTATAATCTGTGCATATGATCATATAGACATTTTCCTCTCCCTGAGAACACCCCCAAATTAGCAACTTGTCCTATGAAGGATAGAGCCCCTAGATTTAAATCCTAGTTCAGTTACTTCACTAGCTGCAAAAAGCTATGCATAATATTTAACCTCTCTCAGCCTCAATTTTCTCACCTGGTAAACAAATCTTTTCAAGAGTAATGATTTGCCCAGACAGATTCTGGGAGATAAACTTGGATTTTGTTATTTTATTTATTTTATTATTTTGTTGTAGCAATTTACCAATGGCCCCCTAAAGACCATCACCAATACCTTTTATAGGTGACAACTGATGTAGGACTTGCCTATATTACCAACTCAATGCCCCTTTATTTACCTATACTGCTTTCCCCCTCACTAGGTTAGAGAGCATAGGCATTGCCTGCAGCCTCACATCTTGGCTTCTTCATGAAGAATACCACGTTTTTTAAACTTTCCAGAAAATAACTATAAAGAAATAATTGGATCAGGCTCTCCCCTCCCACAGTCTCCCATTACTGGCTCTGATCAGGTCTGAAGGTGAGAAGATGTCTCTCTTTCTCTCACTCTTGCAGAAATCACTGGATCAGGCTCCCTTCCGACGGTCTCCCATTACTGGCTCTGATCAAGTCTGAAGGTGAGAAGATGTTTCTCTTTCTCTCACTCTTGCTCTAGCTCTTGCTCTTGTTCTCCCTCTCACTCTGTCTCTTCCTATATGACTTGGCCATTTAGACAGGCCCAGTGGTTTCATGAATAACTAAACACAAGAAGTCAAGAGAGGCCTGGCTCAGAGAGCACGAACCACATCAGACTTTTGAAGTTCCCTTCGTGTATTAAAGCAAAACAAAAACCGGTTTGCAAACACTGTGGGATATCTTGTGTTTTCATATAGCAAATGGATGCATTTAATACTTAGAACTTAAATGCAGAATCATGTTTGGTGCTAGTGTCATTTGCCATTTGACTTATGACACTAGTGTGCTACTATCATTTGAGTCCCTTCATGGATGTGAGGTATAATCCATTCCTACTCACTCTTGATAGATTCTGACCTATAGAGGCAGAAAGATGGGGTGGGAGAGACCTTTGGGACCATGAGATTAACACCTTCCACTTTAAATTGGACACTTCACTACAACAGTCCTAGGAGACTATGCCAGCCTTAGCTTGACTCCTTCCAGCACTGGCTCCTCCTATTTCCCAAGGCAATTTATTACGTGTCAGAACACTTTGCAGTGGTCAGAAATCCTCCCGATGTTATAATTTCCTATAGTTTGACAAGTGTTTGCTCAACATCCACTATACAAAGAACACTACTTGTAAACAGAACTGGAATGGCTCTGTGAAAATGAATGATAGTAACCCTCCCCTCACTCAAGGTAGGAAGAGGCATTTTACTGTCTGAAACCTCCCCACAAACCCTACACAAACTTGTATCTAAAGAGTTTTTCATCCAGGCAACAAGGATAACTAGGCAGCCTGACTCTATGATCACAGTAAACTGAGGGAGAAATTGAGACCTTTATCAGCCTTTGCACTGGGGAAAGATACTAAGCAGGCATTCCTCCACCTGGCTTTGAAATCCCCTTAGAATTTCCTAGTCATTCAATGGGTTTATCAAAGTTCTTTCTGAAATTTCTTCAAACTTCTTTTTATTTAAATCACACAAATATGTTGAGAGAAATGGTTTAAAGAGACAGACATTTAAAAATAAACAAAAATAAGGGGCCAGGCATGGTGGTTCATACCTGTAATCTCAGCACTTTGGGAAGCCAAGGTGGGTGGATCATGAGGTCTGGAGTTTGAAACTAGCCTGACTAATATGGTAAAACCTCATCTCTACTAAAAATACAAAAAATTTGCTGGGCATGGTGGCAGGCACCTGTAATCCCAGCTACTCGGAAGGCTGAGGCAGGAGAACCACTTGAACCCGGAAGGTAGAGGTTGCAGTGAGCTGAGATTGCACCCCTGCACTCCAGCCTGGGCAACAGAGCGAGACTCTCTCTCTCAAAAAAAAAAAAAAAAAAAAAAAAGATAGCAGTAATATATAATGCTTATATAATGCCCAGAACATTTGTGTGTCTGTGTGTGTCTTTTTTTTTTTGCATACCTGTTAACTTACTTGAACCTTACAACTCCCCATAAAGTAGGTCCTGTTACCATCCTATTTTATAGAAAAGAAACTTGGAATGACTTGCTCAAAGTCACACAGTTACAAGTTAACAGAGGAGAACTTCCAAAGCCTATGCTGAATCCATTTCCCCTTCAAACAATTCCCTCAGTGGCCTATGATCAAGATGTAAACTCCCCAAGGAAGTACAAAACCTTCTTGTTTTGTCGTTCTGTTGAACACATGGTTTCCTGTTGATTAACAACATACTCTTGTCATATTATTTGCTTAAATTCCAGGTCATATTGACTAAGATCATAACACAGTGAGCTAAGGGAACTCTTCCTTGCACTGAGTGTTAAATAAGAATTTTTGCTTTTTATGTCCATTCCCCTATCTAAGAATTATAGCTCACATAGTCGTGCAAATTGGATTGAAATAAAGATAATCTAATTAAGATAGTGTGTCCATAACGCTGCACTCTAACTCAGTGCATTTCAAACCTCAATATGGATATAAATTACCTGTCAGTATTATCAAGATTCTGATTCCGTAGGTCTAAGAAGTACGAGGTTATGAATTTCTCACCAGCTCCCATGTGCTATTGATGCCACCTTCTGGAAAGGACATATGAAGTAGCAAGAGTCTGGTCTACTCAGGGAAACTACCCATCAGTTCAGTGGTTTACCTCAAACAGATAAGGACGAACTAACCCCACTTGTACCACTTTGGCTAGTTGTCTTATTATTAGAGCACTTCTTCAGTGGTAGTAGATGGGAAATGTAGGGAAATCAACAAATTCAGTAATCTCACTATAAACGTATTTGTATCCAGTTTCCATTTAGCTTAATATTATACTACTTAGGCTGAATTTTTACTTAGCAGAAACAAGTCTGACTTGACTACATAAAAACAATTTTCTCTCAAGAAAAAGAAAAAAAAAACTTAGTTCATTTTCAAAGACACTGAGTTTTTATTGCTGTGAACAGCAAGAAACCTGGCCAGAAGCCTGCTGATTCCCTCAGCCAATCAGAATAATGTGACCATAAATGTCCATGAATTCCCCCCTCAGTGAATCTCTGCCTTTTTTTATTTCTGCCGTGGGGACATGTATCTTACAGTTCTGTCCCACATATTCTGCCTTTTATGTCTTACTTTCCTCTTTTCCAAAAATATTTAAGCTCGGTGAGACCTCTCATCAAATAATCCATTGTCTTTTATGTTATGAGCTGTTAACTTCATACACATGCAGGTTTTAATTGCTTCTTAATGGTAATACCTCTCCATTTAGATCACTTAATATGAGCCGGGTACCATTCAGTGGGTTTTATAAATGTGATTTCATTCAATATTCATAAAAATCTTGGGAGGTAGGTCTTTGTATTGAGTGTACTACATAGGTGGAACAACCAGGGCCCAAGCACTTGAGGATCTTGCAGTGGTCCCACAACCAGTAAGTTACAGAGCTGGGATCTAAACCAAAGCAATTGCTTCTCACATTTAACAACGTACTGCCTTCTTGGATCCACACATACCAGTTAATCAAGAACTCACTATGTGTTAGACCTTTTTATATATATTAACTCATTTAACTATCATACCCACACCTATGGGGAAAGAATAACTTTCCTGATTCACATAAAGAGGTAACTCGATCAAGTTCATGTGTCAAGTAAAAGTATCAAGATTTGCCTGACTCTAAAGCCTGGGCTCTTTGCACAGTATCATGATAATTCCTGTCTCTTTAGTGAATGGGATGGTTTGCCTCATGCTGTTTTTCATAGAAAGCCCACCTGAAGCCCTTACACACACCCAGGCACAGACTGAAACACGTGGTATCTGGAACTGGGTCTAAATTACTTTGCCCATCCTTTTACCCACTGTTTCCCCCATCCAGCCTCTTCTACTCCCCAGTGTTCCCTTCCCGAGACATGAAGTGTCTCCCACCCCGCCCACCACACTGCCTGTGGCACTATTAACAAAGCAGCCGTTGGACTGAATTGGAAAATGTCCCTCTCTTGACTTTGGTTCTTCCCTTGTCCTAGGATCACACCTCTTCAATTTGCCTTCCTTTCCATGGAGACTAGTCTAGACCTCACCCAAAATGAAATTTACTATCAACTTTTCCTGGTGTGAATACAGCTAAAATGTGTCAATCACAAGATGAAAAATGAAGCAATGGCTAATCCCTTCCAAAAAAATAAACCATTTCTCTCATAACCCAATGGTTAACAAGTGGCTAATATTTATTAAGGGTTTAACTGCACTAGAAAAGTGCTTTATGCACACAATGTCTCATTTGATCCTCACATGATCTTAATGTCTAATATTATCCTCATTTTATATATTAAGAAACACGGGTTGGGTGAGTTTAAGTAATTTGCACACAGTTAGTATGTGGTAGAGTTTGGGTTATTATACAGGTCTGGAGGCTCCAAACTGAACACCCTGTGGACTGACCCTGCTCTCTCTCAGATGGTGCAGTGTCTGCCCTTTGCTTGCGCTGACTTTCTTGCAGCCGGTCTCCCTGGGCCCTGTTCCTACTCTGTCATCCAAAGGTCTCCCCTGGAAGGACCCTTTTCCTCCACAGTCCAAATCTCACTTTTCATATAAGGCAAAACTAAAGCCTCCTCTGACTCACTTTATCCCTTTGTGACCTTTCCAAATTTAGAACTTTCTCAGCACTTTTGAGAACGGAGTGAAACTGATTTGGCATTTGGAATCTGGGAAAATTCTCTCTCTCTTTTTAAATGTACACATCAGATAAATCCAGATTAATTCAGAATTGAACTCTCCCATTCTTTCTTATCATTGCCTTGTAACCATACTTGACTTTATATGGCATGAATCTCTTTCCTAATCATAATGCAGCTTGCTCCAGAGGGGGACATATTTGCCACTTTCTTTGAATGGTGGCTTTGAGCTTAAGTCTAAGATCCCAACAATTTCCCTTAACTAAACGAATACTTATGAATACCTACTTTGTACCACGGATTGTGTTAGGCCTCAGGGAATAGCAGTAGGCAGGATAAGAACATTCCTTGCCTTCCTAGACTCTACAGATTACTGGGGATGACAAATTAGAGTAATTATAAGCATCAGGCCTGGCCTCTCTTTGCCTGTGAAATGTGTCTCTCTTTTGGCTCACCAGACACTGCAGTTATGGCTCTCGTTTATCCCTGGCTGTTGCTTCTCTGCCACCTTCATTGTGGTTATGCTCAATGTCCTGATGCTTCCTAAAGGGCTCTCCTCAGTCCTCAGATCCCCTGGCTTCAAAGACAGCCTGAAGTGTCAACCATCACCTCTTCCCAGATGCTCTTCAAATCTGTACTTCATACCCTGACTTACTTAGTTTTACATCTAAAGTGCATTATGTTTAATTCCTGCTCATGTTCCACTCACCACCTTGAATTTTTATCTTGCCTAAAACTGAACTATTTCATTTGTATCCAGACCAGCAGGGTGGGAAAAATAGAAGCGGTGAACAAAACTTAAAAATTAATAAATGAAATAAAATTTCAAGTGGAAAGAAGTCTACTTTATCTTTTGGCTCATCTGGCCGTCTTCTGAAACTACAGACTTTGCAAATTAGCTTTGCCTTTTTCTGCATCTGTCAAGCCCCATAAATAGCTTCAAAGGGCTGGGCACGGTGGCTCATGCCTGTAATCCCAGCACTTTAGGAAGCTGAGGCAGGTGGATCACCTGAGGTCGGGAGTTCAAGACCAACCTGACAAACACAGTGAAACCCTGTCTCTAGTAAAAATACAAAATTAGCTGGGCATGGTGGCGCATGCCTGTAGTCCCAGCTACTGGGGAGGCTGAGGCAGGAGAATCGCTTGAACCCGGGAGGCAGAGGTTGCGGTGAATGAGCCAAGATTGTGCCATTGCACTCCAGCCTGGGCAACAAGATGTAAACTCCACCTAAAAAAAAAAAACAAAAAAAAAAAAACATAGTTTGGAAGTTCTTTGAATGTAAGAACTGTATCTTCTACTGTTCCATTTTGCCAGGGTCTACCCCAAAGCCTTTGTAGGTGCCTCACACATGTGTGAGGAGGTGTGTGCTGAGGACACAGACACTAGAAATGACCTTTGCTGTTGCTCTCTGGATCCTCCTGGCATTGGATTATAGAGTCAGGACTAAACAGGTGGCTAGCAAATTATACAGTCAAAAACATTTAACATTTTCTGATTAAATTAGGTTTGGATTTTGTTTGATTTTTGATAGAGGGATCAAAACCATTGCATCTATGCTGTCCTGCCCCCATCTCTCAGGGTGTGTAGACTTGCTAAGAAAAAATAGTGTCATCATTAACAATTAAAAGAGAGAGAGAACAGCCTCAGTTTGAGACATTCACATTCTCTTTTCCCATACTTCATTAGGGTTATTGCTGCCTACACTTGTTACTGTTTAAAATCATCCCAAGATGAGTAGCCTGCATTTTAAGGGTTCCTGACAATTATTTGGCCAGACTCTCATCACTCCTGAATGCTGGCATCTTTTCCTTGTGAACATCTCTCTTTGAAGTCAGCAAGAATCTGGTCTGTGGTAAGTCACAAGTCTTCCCTCCTAGGAGCCAAGGCTGGCAAGGAACCCTGCTGCAGAGCCAGGAAACTTGCTGACCCCATTTTTTTTCCCCTGCTTTTTATCTCAGTCCTCATTTTCTTCCCTCCCTTATCTCTCCTCCCCAGACCCCTACATTCACTCACAAGATCATAACTCATTAAAATCAGCTTAGTAGAAGCTAGAGAATCTATAATTTTAATTGTACTTAATTTTACTCTGTTTTTCAGTATTTCAGGCAGTAGACAGTGTTTCTAAACATAAAAAGGTTTTCTGAGCTTTCAGTTTTTTGATTTGTAAAACAAATGTTAACAGAATAAACTTTATATGCTTATTAGGAGGATAAAAAGAGGTAATTCATAGAAAAGATGCTACGCAATGAATTCTTCATGAATATTAGTTCCTAAAAATAATAATAATATAGAAGAGATCAAATTCGAAGACAGAAAGAATAAGAAAGGTTGCTTCTAATAGCTTCAGGTGTCATAGAAGGCTTTTTGGAGAAATTACCATTAGATGTGGAACAATTTAGCATGAATTTATAAAAGAGAGGACTCATTTTAATAAACTCCCCCTCTCAGGGTGACCCAGACACCTAGACTTCCTTAGTAGCAGGGTGAGCTGGAGCTCTGGTACAAATGAACTGAGCCTGGCTCATGACTAGACCTCGCTCTCAGCATTTGTTGTCACTTCTTTCTTTTGAGATTGGCTTTCAATAGAACAGAATTTTTTCTCTCTCTCACCACTTTCTGACAGGTCAGAGCAGGGGTGATGAAAGCCTGGGCAGATTAGCCGAGTCCAACAAATGTATTCAGTTATGTTTTCTCACCTTCACTCACCTATGTAAAAGGGAGAGTCAAGAGCTTATTTTTTTTAATTTTTATTTGTTTTTAACAATTCAGTCCACACAAGCATTAATTCGTTAGATGTCAAAAGAGCAGAAAATAAGCTTCTCCTTTAGGATATGTATGAGTACGTTTTGCTGCTAATCCAAAGGAATCTGGGGAATGTGGGCAAACATTACCTTCACCAGAGTTAAGCATCTCAAACACAATACAACTTCTCTACAAACATCGGCATGGATCTGAGCCTTTAAGAAGCTCTAATATTATTTAATGAAATAATTATTTCATTCAATTTTCAAACTTCAACTCTACCCAACACCTAGACATTTATATTTGGTTTTATTTAGTAAAAACATTTTCAAGAAATTCTGTTCAACACTTCATTTATATCATAGCTTCTTAATTATGAATATAATCAATCTCAATTGATTATAATCAATCTCAATACTTGGTATGTATTTTAAAATAACACAATATCTCTGAATTTCTGCTCATTATGTTCAGGGTACATTAGAGATGTTAGTCATTTTCAAATTACTGAAGAGGAAGTGGGTTTTTGCTATAGAACTACAAAATTTTGGGTCAAAACAATTGAATTAGCTCAGTACAATGGAAGGAATATTCAAATGTAATTAATGTACTGATTTTCTCCATTTTGCATCATCCTCAAAATGAACCAATATATTTTCCTTGACCATATCCATCCTTCTGTTAGAGACTAGTGTCCCCATCTTTACTCTGGCAACTGTGGTAATATTGATGTATTAATTATATGTTATCTATTACACCAAGCTTGTCCAACCCACGGCCCATGGGCCACCTGTGGCCCAAGATGGCCTTCAATGCAGCCCAACACAAATTCAGAAACTTTCTTAAAACATTATGAGACTTTTTTGGCAATTTTTTTTTTCATCAGCTATAGTTAGTGTATTTTATGTGTGGTCCAAGACAATTCTTATTCTTCCAATGTGATCCAAGAAAGCCGAAAGATTGGACACCCCTGTATTATACATTATATTATCATTATAATTAACTGATAACAGTAATGTATTGTAGGGTCCTTATCTGGATGGGACATAAGATTCAATGGCTGGGTCATTTGACCTTGCCTCAAACTTGAAAATGACATCAGATTTTGGTGACAATTAATTTGTCAGTCAAATGAAGAGGAACCAGATAAGGCCTCTATTAATTTCACTGAATTATAGCTGCATAATATTATGGTATAGCATGATGGGAGTAGTACTATATACTAATAGTGCAGTAAGCACTCCCAAATCTAAGAGTAGAGGACAGACTCAAGGGAGGTGGGCCTCAAAAGCTCAAGTCACCAAGGCACCTCCTTCTCTAACTGTCAATTGTCTCCCAGTTTGTAGCCTTACTTTAATTCTTGAATATTTATTAAGAGGCTATATGTCAGGCACTGTTTTATGACCCGGAGCAGCAGCATTGACTAATTGAGAAAAAAAAGAAAAATTCCTACTTTCATGAAACTTATGATCCAGTGGAAAAGCAGTCAGGGCCCCATTGTCCTAAGCCCAGAGCCTGCACAATTGTTTACTAATAATAGCTCCCTTTGCTCTCCACGCCCATTCCTGTACCCTCTCGCCTGTTACCGTCTCTCCTATTCCACATGATTCTTTATATATTGGAGCACTGGGAAACCAGGAATGACAGGACAATTTTTATTAAGTTTAATCTGTAATAAGCAAAAAACAAACACCCTCAGTACTTTCAGTTTTTAAAAAGCATGACAGTACTATTGTCCTCAACTAACTTTTCTACATGGAGCTAATACTTCATTCAGGTGCACATGCTGATCTGTACACAGTTTCTTCTGCCTCTGATTTATCTCCTTCCTTTTGTATAAATGTAGCAATCTTTTCCTCACAAACCTTAAAATAGACAAGTGATCAAAGATGTGGGAAATGTAGAGGCAGTATCATTGTTTGCTTGCTTGAGAGTTTGTTTTTTTTTAAAATCGATGACAGCATTCTGGTTTCACTTTCACTTTAGTGGGTAATTTAATGTGATACTAATACAACCTGTAATAATAGTTAAATGCATGTAGCACAAACTACATGCTAGAAATTACAGTAAACAATTTGCATCATCTAATTTAACTCCCAAAATAACATTATTTTCCTCACTTTAAAGATGCCTGTTGAGAGGTGAAGTAAATTGCCCAGAGTCACAAAGCCAGCAAGTAGCTGATCTGTATAGCATTGCGGTGATCTAGGATTTAGAGTGCTATATAGTACTACAGTGATCTCAGCTCATCTAACTGCAGGGCCACATTCCACATATTTTTTGTCCCCACAGCATTAGAGCATTTATCAGGTTCCCAAAAATGCTTCCTAATTAGAGTGAAAGAGATTTATTTTACCAAAGTCTTAAATGAACTATGCCAAAGTCAATCATCTTGTGGAATTCACAGAAATATTTTTATACTTAATAACCATTATCTGGCTAGGCATGGTGGCTCATGCTTATAATCCTAGCACTTTGGGAAGCTGAGATGGGAGGATAGCTTGAGGCCAGGAATTCAAGATCAGCCTGAGCAACATAGAACTTGTCTCTATTAAAATAAATAAATAAATAAATAAATAATAACTGATCTCACTGGCTACAAGAGGAATTTGTTTTTTAAAATATCACCAACATTTAATAAATGGCATTCTATGGCAATTGCTTTTTTCATATTTTCTAACTAATTGGGTGGAAAGTTAGTTTCAATATCGCTTTTAATACTTAAAGTACCAATTTAAAGTGCAAAATCTTTAGACATCTATTTTGAAGAAAATGTCAAGAACATTTTTCTATTTGCCATTGGTTTCCTAAATTGAGGTCTTCTGAGCCTGATTTTTTTTTTTCCACCAAAGTCAAGCCAAATGAAATACCACCCACTTTAGTCAGGCTGTATTTCTGGGTCCTATCAGTGTCTAGTTTAGTTCTAGTTTTAAAATTCAAGAGGAATTTAAAGCTCTGGCGGCATGTATTTTACATAAATACACAAAACGGGCTGGGCGTGGTGGCTCATGTCTGTAATCCCAGCACTTTGAGAGGCTGAGGTGTATGGATCACCTGAGATCAGGAGTTCTAGACCAGCCTGATCAACATCATGAAACCCTGTCTCTATTAAAAATTCAAAAATCACCTGGGAGTGGTGGTGCATGCCTGTAGTCCCAGCTACTCGGGAAGCTGAGGCACAAGAATCGCTTGAACCTGGGAGGTGGAGGTTGCAGTGAGCTGAGATTGTGCCACTGCACTCCAACCTGAGTGACAGAGTGAGACTGTCTCAAAAAAAGAAGCCAAAACCCCACAAAACATAGAGATAAATATTTATGTATGCATATATACACCTGTTAATATTTGGCCTGGCAAAAACTAGTTTGCTAGATGATTTTTTTGGAAAAAGCTTTGGTTCAAATAGCAGAAATGGATATGGTTATTCAAATGTCTGTAAATTAATGAGGGCCATTTGAGGTTAGTTCAGCTTAAGCACTTTGAACCTGAAGAATAAATTGTCTATGTTAAAGACGATTTGGGGAGGTGGGGAGTGGGGTAAAGCACAACACTGCATCCCAAACAGAGCCAAGGTGACAGGGTACCTGGCCTCACATCCATGAGTACTTGAGAAATTGATAATCAAGATGAAACAATGTTTTTCTTTAGAAAGGAAAGGTAAAGATAATGGCTAATAAGAGTTTGTTTCATCAGGAACTCTATAAAAGGATTTCATGATTGTTCCCCTGGCAACTCTGGTATTACCCAATCATCTTCTCCATTAGGACATTCCACTTCTTGTTTCTCTCAGAGCTGTTCATATGGTGATGATGACCTAGAGATCCTCAAGAATGGGAATCCATTTGGTCCATAGCCAATTTTCAGGGGCTCCATCTCCAAAGCAGTGGCAGAAATTATCCCAACAAGGAATTTCTGACTTTATGGGTCACACAGAAGAAAGAGAGGGAGGGTTGGAGGATTGGCAGGCAAGGCCCAGGAAAAATTAAAATAGAAAAATAAAACTTAGAAGTTAAAATTATTTTTTGAAAGACCTTGCAAGGTTAGCTTTTAAAATAAAACAACTGCAAATTCCATATGGTTTCAACTTTGCTTTAGTATTCTGCAATGCTTCTTTTCAATAGATTGGCCCTTACATATGAAAATGTACACATACATAAACACAATCTACACAAACACAAACACAATCTTTGTATTTGCCATTGAAAACACCTAGAATCCTACAAAATTACCTGTAAGAGTCTCAGTTAAATAGACATCGGAAAAACAATCAGAAACAGATTAAAGATGAATGGGGGGTCTCACTTTGATGGCACATATACTTAACTAGAAACAATGCAGAGAATATTAAAGTAAAAATCATACCATTGTATGGGGCTTATAATATACATTATAATGGGATGAACAGGGGTAAAATCGATTTATACATTTGTAGGGTTACAATAATTTCCATGAAGTGGATGGTGAGTATTGAAGGATGTATATTGTAATTCCTAGAGCAACTCCATAAACATAATACCAAAAGATATAGTTAAAAACCTAATAGATAAATTACAGTGACATTTAGAAAAAAATGTAAACAATATAAAAGAAGGCAGGAGAGAAGGAAGAGAACAACAACAACAAAAATACAGCAAATAAAAATAGGTCATAGAACAGCAAACCCAAATCGAACTGGATCAAATATTACGCTAAATATTAACAGACTAAAAATCAAATGAACTCAATTGTTTTCCTAAACTCCCTATTCTCAAAACTCCTTTTGTGACATCAATCACTATTATAAATAACAATTACCAATCCCTTGTTTTCCCACTGCTTGAAAACCAGACAATAACTGAATTTACACTCCTCTCCCCTTAATCATTAGCAATTTAGGACTTTGTTTCATTTCCTTTAAAATGGCCAATTAATAAGTAGTCCCTGTGGGCAGCAGCCTTCTAGCTCTTCAGAAACTGTAAATTTGGCTCAAATAAACTGTTAAGTGAACTGTAGATCTGCTCACCATCAGAGCATCACCCTCTGAACACCAATTCTTGGCTGCTTTCTAAGGGGAAAATAGGCAGGAAGGACAAAAAGATGGGTATTGCACAAATTGCTAAAGCCATTACATGCTATGACTGCTGTCTGTATTATAGTTTTACTTCTACAAATGGCCTGTTAGTTACAGAAAGATAGCAACAAAAAAGAGCAGCAAAAGAACTCTTAAAGTGGTTGGCATTATGACTTCTATAATAAGAAAAAAAAAAAGGCAAATCCAAATCATCTAAAAAAGGAAGGAGTTAGTCAAATGATAAAATCTGGATCTAAACCTGCATCAGATGGGATTTGAAGAAATATGTCTGCCTCTCATTCTCAGCGTATTCTGTTTACACAAACACTCAGATCCTAACTTGAATTTAAATGGGCTACGTTGCCAAAAACTGCAACAGAATCAGCTGGCTCCATGCCATTGACACCCTTTACAAAACATACTGCATGAAGTTTTCTCATTTTGTGTTTGTGTTTGTCCTTAGCTGTACTTATTTTATCAAGTTAACTCTTTGAGGATGGAAAACAGATACATCTGTTACTTCACACACTTGAAGATGAGATACCCATTTAAGTAGCAGAAGTTGTGAACTTTAGGAAAAGTGAGGTCAAGAAAAATATCTGCCTTTTCCAGCTCAAATGCTTGGCACAAACCTTTTCTGCCTAAATCTACAATTGGCTAAGCATTGCTTGAAAATCAGACTCCATTATTCAGGAAAATGTCTATTATTTGTGCCCCCTATAGATCATGACCAGAGAAGACAAGATTTGTCTTTACATTTTATTATAATTTTATTTATTGCCTTTGGGTGGAGGAATCTGAATGTCAGACATGAGCTCAGACATTCTTTTTGTCAGTTTTTGGATGTATAAATATTAAATGGGGAATTCTAATGCTGTGTGCACTGTCTAATTTCTAGACTATCTAAATGCAATTTTAATATTCTGGTCTAATGTCCTTCCTACCTCCAAGCATTCACTACCTCGCTGAGTTGTGAGTAGCTAGAACCAGACCTCGGCACTGCTAACTGAACGCCCTCTTGCACAAGCAGGGGCCTAAACTCCTATGACGCTGGATAAAAGTGAAATGGAAGTCAGAAAAAGGCACAGCAATTTGCTGCATTCAAAAGGAATGTCCTCTCCTCAGTGAAGAGGACAATCTGGTCAATAAGACTTTACTGGAATTTCTGGGTGGTTCTGGAAGGTGGAATACAAGGCAGTGATTGAAGAGATGTTTCTTGGGAAGAAAACATCCCAAGACCTACTTAAATAGGGTAGTTACTTTGCCTATGAGTAGCGAAAAAGTTGGTAGGTGCCTTGACTGAGGTACATAAAGTAAAACTTTTTTTTAGGTATTACATCCTGAATTTTAACATTAAGTATAAGGGATTTATGCACTGCTTGAATATTAGAAACATTGTTTTATCTCTAAACCCATCTAAATTCAGTTTTCTTTCCCGTTAATAGCATGGTTACATCTGAGGTCTGCCATGAGCATATTTTTCTCAAAAAGTGTCTATTTTATGAAGAGTTAGAGGCATTCATTCATTCATTCAACATAAAGGCCTTGGCAGAGTTTACAATTTATCAACATCTTTGTAAGAGAAATTTACTGAGCGCTTCCTATCCCCTAGGCACTGTGCTAGATACTAGGATACCATAATGAACAATCAGAGTCCCTGCCCTAGGCTGGTGAGGAAGATGGATACGAATGAAATAATTGTATCAAATGTATTACTTCATAGTACAAACTATAAGTACTATGAAGAAAAGATAGAGTCCTATTAATGTACATAAAAAGACATAGTTGGAAGGATGGTATGGTGGTCAGAGGAGGCTTCTTTCCTTGAGAAACTGGTCATACCAAAGAGCTAAACAAAATTTGAGTAGGTATAAACCAGCCCTGCCCCCTCAAAAAGGTGATCTTGATGCTGTGAACATAAAACTGATCTAAAAAATAGTCTATTTGAAAAATGAACATGACAGATGGAGCCTAAAGCTCTGAAAGTCTCCTTTGCGTAACAGAGACTTTGCCAATGGGGGCATACTTTCTTTGGATTTATAAGCTTTTTCAAATAGAGGCATCAAAAGCAGAGTGACCAGCCTTGCAAGCATGGGTTTGGGCACAGCTGATGCCCTAAGACATAGCACGATGTGGAAATACTTCTTTCAAATAATTTTTTCTGATGGAAAATTGACTCTAAAGACCTTTTTTTGGGAGGAAAATGAAAGAAGTGGCCAGGTAATTTGGACATTACAAAAATGAATGCTGATCCTATGGAAATAACAATTTGCTCCAATTTCCCCCATTATCACTGCTTAAGATTATACTTCTTACCTCAGTAATCAAGATCCTATTTATAAAACTGTCTGTCTTGAGCACTATTCAATAAGAGAGAGAAAAAAATCACAAAGTTGTAATATAACCCAGATAATAGCTTTCCAAACCCTTCCTTCTTATTTAGGAGGATCTTCTACCTAAACACATTTTTCATCTCTATTTAGTATTGGGGGGAAAATCAAGTAATATAATGAATACCAAACCTACACAAAGTTCTGAAAGATAGAAACTTTTCCAAGTCTAGGAGATCCTCCACATCTACTTTCCAAGAAGAAGGCTTTAAAAGGGCTAAGGTATAAAGGACCTGGAGAATCTCCTTAATGTGTGCACATTATGTTACTAGAAAAGAGGACAGAAACGCCTGCATCAGTAGCTGCCTGAACATTTTTAGCAGAGCCTCATTCTAGGCCAGCCAGTGAGAATTAAGGAGGAAAAGCCTTTCCGTGATTCAGAAGCTGCCTTCCCTTATAAAGTCAAGGTTCTCCGAGCAGTATTTTGACTACCTTTGGAGGAGGGATTGCCTACATCCACTTCTCTAAAGAAGCCA
Organism: Cacajao melanocephalus; assembly: GCA_963573385.1. NCBI lineage: Eukaryota > Metazoa > Chordata > Mammalia > Primates > Pitheciidae > Cacajao > Cacajao melanocephalus. The sequence continues at coordinate 20,835 of CAUYLG010059890.1, forward strand.
GAATTTTCTCTTCCTCTCTACCAAAAAAGTACTCTACCGACAAATATGTGTGCAAAATGCAGACCGTTCCTGCATTCTTTCAGGTCAGCAGAGTGCCCATGTTACCAACATTTGCAGCTGGTTTTTGGATAAAGTTCTTGTTGTCATGGATTCAGGAAAACAAACATGTTTTTAATTGTTCCATTATGAGTTTTAAACCCAAGATGATCAAAACCCCTGTATATAAATTTGTCCAGTTCCTGTCACTGAAAGGAATCACTTGTATTACATATCCTGGCTATTAAAATAAGAACATTCATTAAATGCATAGCTAGGACCACTCAAAACATAATTAGGTGTCTGGTTAGTCAAATATTCTGGATAAATGAGGATGACTGTACCTAATATTTCTGAATCGCCAGTTTTTAAGGATTTATAAATACAAATTAAATAAAGTTCAAGTTAAATACAAATAACTACAAACACAGAAACTACTGAATTGAATATTTACTTCTGAAGAAATGTCAAGACCATGACACACCTTTAGGTCACAAGTAGAAAACTCCAATTACTGTTATATATATGTTACAGAAAAAAAAAGCAGTTTTATCTGGTTACTCTAGTTGTTTGATTTCTGGATAAGCCATAAAATTTCAGTATGATGATCATACTAACAAACTCTTGAGATATCATTCATACAAAATTCAAATTTATATTTATTTCAAGTAGTTTTTCCAGGGGAAGAAAGGGAACAACTTTGCCAATGATTTTCCTGTTTTAAGTTTAGTGATGATTGAAATGAGTTCAGGTGTGTCAGCCATCATTGCTCTGGACCTGCTGATGTAATTCACAGAGATTCAGCCCGTTTTCTTTTTATTGGCCTTTACGAGACAGGGCTTATAGTAAGAAAATCAAAATGAAACAAAATGTTCTATTTTGTATGTTCATCTTCTGTCTTTGAAAGTTTAAGAAACAAGGGCTCTGATACCTGATTTGGTTAGTATTTGAAAGTTGCCAGACTGTGCTGCATTTAATAATTTGGGCTTCGGTAATGTGCATTGTCATAAAATGCATGTAAGCATGGGACAATGCTGAGGAACAGAATATTGAGCCACCAGAATTCAGTATTCCACTGTATTCTCTCATCTGTCCTCATCGCCACCTGATGAAGCAGGTGTTACATCCTTCTCATTTTATAGATGAGAAAACCAAGGTGAGATGCTAGATGATTTGCCCAGGAACTCAAATTATTGAAAACTGGGATCTGAATCCAATCTGCCTCCAAAGTCCATACTCTTACCCCTACCTGACAATGCCTTTTATTATAGATAACAAGAGTCTTGTCCTATTCCACCTATCTCAAATTTCTATCAGGTTTAAAGAAGTGGGAGCTCTTCAGTATAAAAACTACCCTATAGGGTCTCAATTTTGTTTGTAAAGGAAGTGAATGGTTTGAATTCCAAGTTGCAGCTTTTAAAATTCTTGACGCATCCAAAGATATCTCGAGGGTCTCTCCCTGTTCACTTTCTTTTCTAGGGGCTAAAGTATGTCTGATGCTAAAATAAGTGTTGTATAAACTCCCAGGCTGATCTTGGCACACAGCCTGTCCTCTTGGCGCTGTTTGGGCCACATTGCTCTTTATGGGATCTTCTCACTCAAGCCTCAAGATCTCCTAATGGAACCCTAAGATTCCAGTGCTTCCCACGTCACTCTGGACAAGAAGCATTTAAACACCGTCTGTCACCTAATATTTTCCCTAATTAATCCAAATTTGAGTGACAACTGATAATCTGATTGGCACTTTATAGTTTTCAAAACACTTGAGCACGTTATATCTTCGACCTGCTCAGGAGCCCTGAAAAGTGGTGGCTGGCAAGTGCCATTGTCATTTTGCAGATGAGGAAAGTGAGATGCAGATTATTGCCTTAACACAGACAGCTAGTAGGTGAGGAGGTCCTGGTTCCCAGGACAGAATTGTAGGCACTCTATCTAAGTCATGCTTTCCTTTTGTGAAACTGTCACCCTCTTCTGCTTATTACCTCACAGACGTACTGCCTATTTATCTTTTCAAATTTAATATTTCAATCAGAAATTATTAGAGGTAGACAGGATATTAAAATAATAGGCCCACACACTTACAGATTACAAATCAAGGGCCAAAGGGTTTAGTGAACTCTTCAAAGCTGCACAGACAATTAGAGGTAGGGCCTAAAATAGAACTCAGGCCTGCAGTTCCATCCAATCCCCTTCCCTGTCTATAAATATGCTCTCCACTCTGTTCTCTGAGGACATAAGCCTGGGATGCTATAATCTAACAAGAAAAAGCTATGATATTATTGAGGAAGATCATTCCTCACTATTCTGCTGTACTTTCAAGAGTTCAATGTCACACGCCCTTCTTACCCTCTGTCCAAGTGCTTCTGTGTGGCTTTTGTTTAAATGCATATCTCCAGGCCCTATGCCTGAGAGCCTGGCTCAGGTGAGCCCCAGAAATGTGACTTTCAATGGCAAAAACTGCAGTTACTTTTGCACCAACCTAATAAACTTTAACAAACTGCCCTAGTGATTCTGATGACTATGGTTCTATAAATCCAGGTCATGCTTTAGGAAACTCTGCTCTAACTCGCTGTTTTCAAGGACTGGAATGGAAAAAACATTGGTGTACCTCATTTAAGGAGCACTTATTTTTGCCAGGGCTCTCTCAAAAGTTAGCCATTATGGTGATCAATAATTAGCTAAAAGCAAATCAGCCCAAAACAGCAGTGGATCATAAAACTGAGACTCTTCCATGAAGTCTGCTATTTCTTTAGCAAGGGGCTCTTTGCTCAGTAATCCCTGGGAAAATCTGTGCTTTGCAGAAATGCAGAGGGAAGCATGATGGTCACCCTTGGATGCTTTGCTTCATGACCTGACCTTGCAACTATGGTTCAGCCTTCTTGCTCGAGGACCTCTGTTCTGTGCATTGCTTTTGGTGGTCGATATGTTGTTATACCTAATGTGTTTGACCTCCTAAAGCAAGGACACTAGGCAGCCACTTACTGCTTAAGAAAAATAGGGCAAAGCTTTTATGTTGTAATAATCCTGAAATGTGCTAAAGAAAGCCTGCAGCCAGAGAATGTTCCTTATCTTTTGCATCTTATCTGTTCTTTCCTTAAAATAAATTAGGGAAACTTTCTGAAAATAACAATGTCTGAGATGGTCATTGCAGACAGTTTTTTTAAGGTTTGGGGAAAATATGAAGTTGCTTAACTAAATTCCTGAGCCTCTACTATATGTAGAAGAGCAGGGTGCCCTAAGGGAAAAATGAACATACTGGCTGCCTCCAAAAGTCTGCAACCTAACCGTGAATATACTGCAAATGTGAGAAAATATAAGAGCTGACATCAAGTAAATGTGCTGATGAAATAACTGGAGTGATTGACGCATTCTCCCTGTGGAAAAAAATGCATCTAAAAAGGTTTTCTGTAGATGAATTTTGAGGCGGCTTTTGAAAGAAGGCAGAAACAGTATTTGGCAGAATAAGAAAAGGGAAGTTATTCCCAGCTCTGGAAATAGAATATGCAAGGGCTGGACTATATGAATTTGTTTGCTGTGGGAAAGGAGGAAACTTAAGACACTAAAAATGTTTGTAAAGCTTGGGGCGAAAATTGCAAAGGAGCAGCAAACAGGAGGGGTGGAAGGGCACCTCCTTTGAATGTTCGGACTTTCCTAATAGTTTAATTCCTATAGCAACAGAGAGGGAAAGAGACCAGTTGGTACAAGATATGTAGATACTATATGCTGAAGGGTAGCTGAATATGCCACTCCAAAGGATGCCTCTCTGGCATAAGGATTATTTTGAGCTGAAAGCAATCGAGAAGTAGATACGAAAAAACTCTCTGTTCCTTACCCCTATTTGCTTAAAAGCAAGACATACATTTACAAAGGTGTCCCTCCTTCCCTCTCTACCAAGAAGGACAAAGGTTGATCACCAAGGATGACCTTAGGCCCTTGCCTCCCTGAAGATGGCACAGAGGAATCTACATAACAAATTTTACTATATAACCTTTATCTATACCATTAGTTTTCCATGTATTTATTTTCTAATTTGTTACCCATAGAAACTCAAGATTCTTTCCTTTTGTCTTGTCATTTCCCCAACAATGTATTGTTCTTTGTTGAAGATGCCATATAAACCAGAATTCTAAGCCATCTCTTTGAGAATTGCTCCTTCTCTGGGTTTCTCCCATATATACATGAAGTCTAGTTGCTAATAAACTTCTGTTTGCTTTTTTCTTTTTAATCTGCCTTTTGTTGCAGGGATTCCAGAAAAGAATTCAGAAGAATAGAGACAGAATTTTTTTTTCCTGCCATACAATGCAAAATACATGAAACTAAACTAAAATATATTAAACGAAACTAAAATATAATAAACTAAATATATGAAATTAAACTAAAAATATAATAAAAATACAAAAATAATAAAATAAAAAGAATATAAAAACATATGAAGTTAAGCCAAAGTAAACTAAACTAAAATATATAGAACTAAACTTAGATAAAGCCTGTTAGGAAAAATAGGAATACAAAATTAGATGCCAAAGTAGGAAAGAACCTTTTAGCCTAGCTAAAAGATGATTAGAAACTGTAGCATTGGCCAGGCATGGTGGCTCACACCTGTAAATCCTAGGACTTTGAGAGGCCGAGGCAGGCAGATAACTTGAGGTCAGGAGTTCGGGACCAGCCTGGCCAACATGGGAAACCCCATCTCTATTAAAAATACAAAAATTAGCTGGGCATGGTGGCAGGTGACTGCAATTCCAGCTACTCTGGAGGCTGAGGTGGGAGAATCGCTTGAACTTGGGAGGTGGAGGTTGCAGAGGGCCAAGATTGCACCACTGCACTCCAGCCTGAGCAACAGAGCAAGACTCTGCCTCAAAATAAAACAAAACAAAAACCGTAGCATTATAATAAAGTGTGGGCGTGCAGAAAAAAAAAAAGAGAGAAGTTTAAGAAAACCTGCCAGAATTTATAGCTAAATGGAGACTGTACATCCTGGTTCTTTACAAGTCACACATGGATATCAGTTTGATTACTCCAGAACCGACTTATTTTTTGATCCAAAATGGTAATGCCCAAGATTATCAACTCACCTTCTTCACTACCCTCCATTGAGAACAGCACTTGGCTGCAGACAAAAATCAAATTCGCCCTGCAGGGAAAAAGCCTTGCCAACACTATAGGGATCCAAAAGTATTTGCTATTGGTTTAAATAGGTCCAGAAAATCTGAGCAATGGTAAGCATTGCTGAAACTCCCAGAGCGACCTCTAGGAGAGGGACAAAAATGACTTGACTAAATAAAATAAGATGAGTGTAAAAAATTTAAAATTCTCATGAGATTCTAGTCACTCCTTTCCTAGTAAGTCGGACTTACTGTTTAATCCCTTACTCCTGAAAGGTAAGAAAGAAACTACTTTATTCATCTTATTACCTATGTAATAAGTACTATACTTGGGGACATGGTAGGCATTAAATAAATGTAAGTTCCATTCTCCTCTGAGAATCTCTGGAAGTAAATTTATTCTAAGACATTAGTAGGCAATTTCTCCAAATCTTTGCCCCTCAAAAGCTACCCAGAAAATTGGCATCCAGGAAAATGTCCCAGATTTTCTTATAGAAATGGTTTGGCTGTGTCCCTACTCAAGTCTCATCCTGAACTGTAGCTCCCATAATCCCCAGGTCATGGAAGGGACCTGGTGGGAGGTAATTGAATCATGGGGGTGGGTATTTCTTGTGCTGTTGTCATGACAGTGAATAAGTCTCATGAGATCTGGTGGTTTTATAAAGTGATGTTCCCCTGCACACACTCTCTTGCCTGCTGCCATGTAAGAAGTCCCTCTGCTCTTCCTTTGCCTTCCACCATGTGGAACTGTGAGTCCACTAAAACTCTTTATAAATTACCCAGTCTCAGATATGTCTTTATTAGAAGCATGAGAACAGATGAATGCACTTACGAAATTTATTCCACATCATGGTAATCACATGCTGATTAAATGGTCATTTCTTTTTATTTTAGACACTGAAATAGTGTGTGACACTCTTATGTTCACACATGTGATGTAACACCATCTGTGGCATTTGTCACCAAAGACAATGAGCCAAGAGCTTTTGTTACTACTTACTTCCTAAGTGAAAGTTACAGAACCACATCTAAGAAGCTGATCACAAAGTAAGGCAGGAAGATGCCTGCCTGAAATATCCTAACAGACTGTCTCCTCTCTTTTCTTAAACCACTAATCCTTGATAACATTTCATACTTTTGTTTTCTTCTTATTTAATTACCTATTGAAATACTGTAGGGTGGGGTGTCAGGGAGCACTGGAGCTGTGATTGGATTGGTTGTTATTGTTGTTTGTTGTTTGTAGTCTTCAGTTTACAAACTAAAGACCCACAGAAAACATTGATTTAGCCTGTTGCCCTTTTTTTAAATGTTAGTTAATTGACATCATTTTAAAATGAAGGGATTTTGCATAGCAGTTACAATTTCTACCTTCTCATAAAAAATGGAAGATCTGGCAACTCTGAACTCGCATTACAGCAACAGATGAAGCTGACTGGTGGCCAATCCCTTGCAGGAGACCTAGGTCCTGTTTATCAGAAGTACCACTTGGCCTTTTCAGTCATCCCTGCCCCTATAGGCATCTCAATTTGCAAAACTTGTCCTAGATATTGAAACATGGATTACTGATGCATAACAAAAAAAATCATGTAAAGGGTATGCACACTTAGAGAAGTTAAAAGCAGAAAGGCAAATCAGTGCAGCCATAATAATCCTATCATTTATATTTTCTAAGGTGCCAGCAATAAACACTAATCTCAAGGTTTGTGATTTTCATTGAATAATAAAGCCTGATGCTTTTTAAAATTGAAATCTAGCAAACACCATTTGAGAATAAGGACAAATGGAAGACTGCACAGAATGTCAGAACTAGAAGAAAACTGAGAGGTGAATTAGCACAAAGTCTTCATTTTAAGAAAGATTATTGAGATTCAGAGATGTAAAGATCTTGTCCTTGATCATAAAAGCATCTCGGTGGCAAAGTCAGGACTGTGGATCTCTATATTGAGGGTCTCTCTCTTCCTCTGTGGCTATTCTTGCCTAAATTATCTCTTCCTCTGATGTGTATAAATCAGCCAGTTTAAGAAAAGCAACACACTCTTCTAAGTGCATGTTACGTATTTGTAACAGCTAACATTGATGAAGAAACAGAGATGAGCAGTGATATCCCAGACAGTTGGCACGGTGTCACTCACACTATATCAAGAGGATGAAAGTAAAAGAATGAAAGGATCCTTAAAAGTCTCTTCACGTTTTCTACATAGAACACAAATCTTTTCTATAGCAGCCCTGAGGCCATCTTGCATCCACTTACCTAATTCAATGGACAAAACACTCACTATCCCAGAAGGCAATCTGTCCTCTGTGTTGTTAGGTGGTTAGAAACTTTAACTTATGTTTCTAGGTGAAGGTGAAGGAAATCCATTTCTCTGTAGACATAACCCATGAGTGCTACTTATATTTTTACAAGGAACATGAAAGACGCTCACTCTTTTACCTCACATCACTTCAGTGCATTAAGGCAGCCTCCGTGTCTCACTGAAGTCCTCACTTCTGCCTAAGCATTCTCAGTTCACTCAGAGCTGCTTCTGTGTGTGGCCAGTCTTCTAAACCTCCCACAATTCTCAACACACATTCCTGGCCACTTCCTTGATCATTATGATTGAACGATGTACTAATTAATGCCCTGAGAAACCAAGAGGTTGAGTCTCTAACTGTAGCTTTACCAAAGCCAAGCAGGAATCCAGAGAACAGAGACTTTCTGTGGCTTATAAACAGCAGCAGTAAAACACTTTCCCTTTCGCAAGATAGCTTTGTTACTAGTTCAAGAAATCTACTAGTGATAAATGAGTTTCTGGATCACCCTTTACACTGTAATTCTGCTAATGACTTAGTGGATGTTTATCCTTGTTGTCAGTAATGGTATTGTAGCTCTGAAGTGCCCTGTACATGGCCGTGGGGCCTGGTGGTCCTCTTCACATGGCCATATATATCCCAGCATCCTTCAGGCCACCAGTTGCCTATTTCTCTACCTGGTACTACTGATATTTTTATTTCTTTAGGGAATGCCTCTTGGTGGCTATGATTTTGGTTTAAAGCACTGTATATATCCTTCTTGGTATGGCTTTTTTTCCTCCTCTGATACGCTGGATTCCAACTCCAAAACACTCCTTGGTGGTAATATCAACAATTCTATATTTATTCACTGTTTTGTGTTTAGAGGAGCAGTGATTTGGTTTCTAGACTAAATAAGTGACTATCAGTCTTCACAGAAGTCCAGCAAGTCCGCCAGTACACCATGTCATCCACACTCAGAGAATCAGGGTCAAACTGGATGTCATGTGGCTCTGCCTTCTTCAACTGTTTGTCTGACCGATTCCCAAATTTTATTATGAATAAAAATCATTGAGGATTGTATCAAAAATAGATTTTATTCTGGATAATTTTTGTAAATACTCTGTCCTCAAGGAGGTGAAGTGTAACTCCCCATTGTTTAAGTGTGTGCTGTACTTAGTAACTTCTATCCAAAGAGTACAGTATAGAAGATGTTGACAGAAAAATCATTTTACAGTAGAGAAACCTGGAGAACATTAGTCAAGTGACTAAGATGAACTTCTGTAGTGATAAGTCATCTTGGTAGCATCTTGTCTTGATATCAAGGGATGAGAACAGCAAGTTACCTCTAGGGTCTTCTTCCCAAAAACATGTGATCTCAGTCTAATCATGAGAAAAACATCAGACAAATCCAAACTAAGAGATAGTTCACAAAATACTCTTCAATGCTGTCAAGGTCATTCAAAATAAAAGAAATCTGAGAAACTGTCACAGCTAACAGGACATGGCTAAGGGAACTTGGCTTAAATGTGGTGTGGTATCCTGGAACAAAACGGAACATTAAAAGCTGAGGAAATCGGAATGAATTCTCAAGATTCCTTAATAATGTGTAAGTATCAGTTTATTAATTATGAAAAATGTACTACACTAATGCAAGATGTTAATATTAGGGGAAACTAGGTGCAGGGTAAATGAGAACTCTCTGTACTATCTTCACAGCTTCTCTGTAAACTTTATTCTAAGATGAAAAGTTTATTTTGGAAAATCGACTCTAGGATCTTCATCAAGGATTGTAATTTAGGAGGTGTGTTTAAGGGAAAAGAGAGTCTGCTTGCACATTACTAATAAACCCTTCTGTTGATTCCTTTGCAGTCAATTCACAGACCATACTTTGGGATCCCTGGTCTATTCCGAAGGTTCTTACTCTTGGATACATATTAGACATCTGTGTCCTATCTCAAATGGTTCTGATTTAATTGATCTAGAGTACAACCTGAGCACTGGGATTTTTTAAGCCCCTTAGGCAATTTCGGTTGCAGCCAAATTTAAAACTTACTTGTTATGCCTGTGCTGTCCAATATGAAAGTCAATAGCTACATGTGACTATTCAAATTAAAATTTAATTGAGTAAATAAAATTTAAAAATTCCTGTACACATTTCCATGATCAATAGTCACATGTGGCTAGGAGTTACTGTATTGGACAGTGCTGATATTGAATATTTCCATCATTGCAGAAAGTTCTGTTGGACAATGCTAGTCAATACCATTGGTATAAATGGCTGTTTGTGGTCTTCCCTAAAGGCTTCTGAAAGGAAGAGTCCCTATGAGTAATGTACAGGACAGGCTTCTCTAATCATTGGTGATGATTCAAATAACCAACTTGTCCTGGATTTCCTGGGACTTTTTAAAGCACTGAAAGACCCATATCCTCTCTTCTCCCCCGAACTAAGGAAACCCTTCAGGTACACAAGGAACCTTGGTCATCCTATAGATTCAAGGTCTTTTGTGAAGGAGAGCTTCAATTAGTCGGAAGCTGGGGCAGTTGGGTCTAGTCGGCTTGGGAGAAAAGAGCCGATACTGGATTCACTTGAGCTAGTTGGTGCCAATATTGTCCTATGTGCCCAGAATTTCATGAGGCAAGGATGTTGAATAGTGCGGTCATCTGCTTTTGCTTGATGATTTAACCTCATGTTCCCTACTACGTTGGTGGAGCCTGACATACAGGTCACTATCCACACCTCTGTGCATGTGCTTGAACTCAATCTCTAGTGTTAGATGGCTCTGGGTTTGAATCTCTGCTCTGCCACTTACCAGCTCTGGGACCATGCAAGATATTTGGCTTATTTGAGCCTCCATTTCCTCATCTGTAAATGGGAAAAACAGTATTCCTTACGGCTGCTGTGAAGATTAAATGAGTTTATGTATGTAGAGCAAATAGCTCATAGCATTGTCTGATAACTATTAATTGATTTATTTTTATTTGCCCTCTCTTCAGAATATCCTTGACCATTTGCTAAGCATTTTCTGTGCTTAATTCAGTTCAGTTTAAGAAACATTTACTGAACGTTCCAGGCTTCAGGAATGCAATGATGAAATCAATTTACTCTGCCTTCAAACACATTATAGTCTAGCATGAAAGTTGGACATATTAGTATAAAACAATATAGTGAGTGCTATGAAGCAGAGGTGAGTAGAAGTGGTTAGAAGAAGTAGAAGTGGGCAGAGAGTGCTTCCTAGGAGAAGGAAACACTTAAACTGAGTTGAGGAGGATATATAGAGTATGCTAAAAGAGAAAATGGCATTAGGAAAGGTGTTAGAGGAGTGAACAGGGGAAATATTGTTCCAGGCAGAGGAGCAGTGTGAGTAAAGTTCCTCAGTTATGAGCTTGTCTGGCTTCTTAATGGGAAAGCTCATTGTTCTATATCACTGGGCAATGTTGGCACATACTGGTTCTGAGTTGGGGTAGATAAGGCAGGAGAGGCAGGAAAAATGTAAATGCAGTTGACAAAGGAGTAATAGGATTATTCTTCTTTTGCAGGAATTTAAAACATCTTTTAAAGCTCTCTGTTCTTCATGGTTAAATCTAATTTCTCAAGTTGTCTTTTGGTGACAAAGAGAATATCAAAAGTTGTTCTGCCTCCCAAATCTAACAGGTGCTAATCTGCAATCTGACATGAATTTTGTCTTTTCATAAACAAAAATAAAATACAATAAAGCTCTTGAAGGTGCTTTGTGAATCTTATAAGTATACTACATTATGTAGACACTCTGAAAAGCATAAAGGGGTGATACAAGTTTATTCCACTTTCCTAGTTGGCCATTACAGGATCATGGGCATGCAGCTTTACAGTTTTCTGATCCCTTTCATAAGATAAGACTTGTTACCATATCTTAGGTGTTTGGTATGATCTGAATATGTCTCCCAAAATTCATGTGTTGGAAACTTAACCCCTAGTGCAACAGTGTTGAGAGATGAGGCCTAATGGAGGTGTTTAATTCATAAGGGCTCCACCTCCATGAATAGGAGGTTTATAGTGGCATTAATCCATTCATGGAGGTAAAGAAGCAGATTTACCCTTTCTTCCACTATAGGGTAGCACAGAAAGAAGGCCCTCACAAGATGCTGGCACTTTGATCTTAGACTTCCCAGTTTCCCGAAATGTGGGAAATAAATCTTGTTTTTAAATATAAACTATCCAGTCTCAGCTATTTGGTTATGGCAGCACAAACAGGCTAAGGTAGTGTTTATTATGTGTAGTAAGTATGTCGGATGTCAACACCATTAGTAGAAATCCTTTTTGGAAACTGAGAAACTGGTATAAATGCCTTGACATGCAATGGGAAACACATTGAGTAGTGAGATGGGGGTATATAATAGGTGGAATAATGAACCCTTCCTGCAAAATGTTCACCTACTAATCCCCTAAACCTATGGATATGTTAACTTACACACAAAAAGTTGACTTTGCAGATATGATTAAATTAATAATCTTAAAATGGAGAGATTATGTTGAACTATCCTGGATTATCCATCAGGGCCCAATATATTCACGAAGATGCTTCTAAGAGGGAGACAGGAGGATTGGTGCCAGAAAGAGAGTTTGAAGACACTACGCTGCTGGCTTTGAAGATGGAGGAAGCAGCCATAAGCCAAGTGGACTCTAGAGACTAGAAAAGACAAAGACATAGACCCCCACAAGAGCTTCCAGAAGGAAGGCCTTGATTTAACCCAGTGAAAACTTGTTTTGGACTTCTGACCTCAAGAACTGTAACAGTATAAATTTGTGTTGTTCGAAGCTAGTAAGTTTGTCATAGTTTGTTAGAGCAACGATAGGAAACCAACACAGGGTATCACAGTCTTCTGGGTAAGAGTTTACCTCTGCATTTTTCTTGTCTGAAGAAGTGTCTGTCTCACCTCTAGAACTAACTTCCTTATCACAGAGCATCTGACAATAATAATATCTAATAATTACATAGTGCTCACCATGGGCCAGGCAGTGTTCTAGGGGCTTCTAACTTGTTAACGCCTCATATCTCATTGCCACCTTGTGATAACGCATGATTATTAACCCTATTTTTCTTATAAGAAAGCTAAGGCACAGAGGGGACACAGTGATAGTAAATGATAGGTTTGGAATTTCAACTCTGAATCATAACCCCTGTGTACTGATCCAAAATATTTGCCTTTACACAAAGTCAAGGTCTGAGGGTCAATTGTCACTGCATTCCTTCCTCATATTCTCATGTTGCATGGTTCTTCTCACATTTAATATGCCATGTATTTTTTCTCTGATCTCACATTTTGAAATAAATGAAAACATTGTGAAAATAACCCCTGAAATACCAGCCTTTACACCCTCATACAAAGTGTCCAATCAAATTTCCCATAAATAATATTAATTATGCTCAAATGAGGAACAGAGCAGAGCCTGGCAAATCCCTGCAGTTGTGATGGGATGGCCATTGTGCTAGCATAGGCTCCATACCTTTGTCTTTGTGAGCTGTCTTAGGAGAACTCAGTTTGTGACTCTCCTGGAGAATCCCAAAGAAGGGAATTGGAAAGGGAGCCTTGCTCTCATTGTGTCTTCTCAGAAAAATGAATTTTATGTGCTGAACAAAATAGCCAGAGTGTGATCAGTCTAGAAAAAAACCAATTTCTACAGTTCAATTTTTCAGCAGCAGCAGAAAATCATTTTTCTTACCAGACGTCAATATTATATGGATATTTGCCAGTATTTATATGGCCTAATCTGAATCTACAAAGTGCTGGGGATAAAGAAAAATCAAGAAATTGTTAGACAATTATTGAGGACCTCCTGCTTACTTAGCTCTGGGCTCCAAAGAGAGTTAAAATTGCCCCAGTGTTCAAGGAATTTACAATAAATTATAACTAAATAATCTTACCAAGATGGTACATGATGTTTGCAGAACAACATGTCTGGAAATGATTCTTGGAAATGTGCATTAGCTTGGAATTTATTTTATAGTGTCCCTGAACTGCAACCAAGTTACCAGACACTACTGTTTTTCTTTCTTTCCTTCTTATTTTTTTCTTGACACTACTGTTTTCATAACTGTTCCATAACTCCTTGGATACATGGCTGCTGGCCCCGGAAAATATCTGGCTGCTTGACTGGAGATACCTTTGCACACACACTCATACCCATATAGTGCTGGTTTCTCTCACTGAAAAGACTTGAATGGGATGTGAAACTATAAATCTCAAACCCAGGCAATAAGATCATTTAGATCATTTAATCACTTGCTCAGAAATTTATTTTCAGTTATAAGTCCTTTCTGGTTATTGTCATAGATTATTTGGGAAAAAAAAAACCTCGCAAGGAAAGCTAAACCTTAAGTCATCTTCTAGTATGTCTCTTTATTTCATCATAGTCTAATTATTATCAGAGCTTTGGATATACACTACCACAATCAAGGAAGAAATGATGTGAGAATCATAAAGGTGACTGCAAAAACTCTTCTCTTTCGTGTTTAAATGAACAGTCACTTCATAAAGATCCCAAGAACTACGCCATCACTGCTTCAGTCAGAAGCAGGAGGAAGGGGCATCCTTGCTCTACTCAGATTGCCCTCCTACTCAAGAAAATATGGAAAGTTTGCTTCACATGATTCCTGTGATGAAAACTAATGGATTAACCCCAAGGGCCCAACTTTATATTGTACTGTGTAGATTTTATATTTGAACATTCAAGCTGTGTTTTCTGGTTGGTAAAAGCTAGACAAATCCTGAGCAGTATTGAGACATCCTGTTATTATTTAGTCTTAAAGCTATTTAAAATTTTCTAATAATCAGTACTGCAGTTCTTCAAAGATATATATGTATGTATATGTGTGTGCACCATAAATCAAAAAGATCTGGTATAGTAACATGAGTGAACAGCTGGTCATGCCTGTAAAATAAAGCCACTCATTCTGGGATTTTTCTCACATGTCCTCAGTCCAGAAATACTCAGTGTCCACAAAAATATTTATTTTATGAGTTCAGTGAGAACCTTGGCGTGGAGGATGGGAGTAGACAAATGTAAAATAATCAAAGCTATCCATTGATGCTTGAGATGAGGGCTTATATCTTTGAGATATGACAGGGGCACCTGGTATCTTAGTCCATTTTCACACTGCTATAAAGACATACCCAAGACTGGGTAATTGATAAAGAAAAGAGGTTTAATTTTCTCACAGTTCTGCATGGCTGGGGAGGCCTCAAGAAACTTACAATCATGGCAAAAGGGGAAGAGGCATGTCTTACATGGCAGCAGGCGAGAGAGAGCAAGCAAAAGCAGGGAAAACTGTCTTGTAAAACCAATAGATCTCGTGAGAATTCACTCACTATCATGAGAACAGCATGGGAGAAAACGTCCCCATGATCCAGTCACCTCCCACCTGGCCATTCTCTTGACACATGGGGATTATGGAGACTACAATTTGAGATGAGATTTGGGTGGGGACATAGAATCAAACCATGTCACGTGATTTCTCTACTCCTGTAAAGTAGGTTAGTGGGGAAACAGGAGGGCTAGAGAGGCTTCCTTTGAACAATCTCCTTTCTTTTCCAAAGTGCTTCTGTGACAGGCTGCTGGGTACTCTCTCCTCAAGCATGGTCCCTACTTATGCTGCTAAATTTCTCAATGACAAATTAGTAGACAAAGCTAATGCACCAAAAAAATGAATGTAGTTATAGTAATGCTAACATCCAAATTCCTCTTTGTAAAACATAGGCCTGTCAACGACTCTATACTTCAATTCCTATTTCCACTCACCTCCCTCAAGAACTTGATTTATACAGTATGACTACCATAAAATCATCAATCCCTCTATGTATTTATAGATGACTGAAGTAATATCTTTCTTCCTTGCATGCTACCATGGTAGAAGAGTTTTTAAAAGTCCATGCTAGGCAGAGGCAACCTCTTCCTGCCCCTTTCTGTTCCCAGCTTGTTAGGAAATGGCCTGAAATGTCAGTATGATGGCAAGCTGGCATCCTCTGTGGAATGTGCAAACCATGCCTGCATCTGCCCATTACCCTAGCTCAGTATCTCTGGGCATTTCTGCAGTTGTTCTGAAGGCTTGGCGTGTTTATCTCCCACAGGCAGCTGAGCTGCCTCCCATTTCATGAGCAGAGCAGTGGAATGCAGTGGAAGAGACCCAGGCCTCCGGCCACCCAGATTAGAGAGTTTTGTGCTGAGGTCCCTATATGGTTGTGTTAGACTGAACGACAGGCTCAAGTCTGTCTTTGTTCCTTGTTTGGGAAGCGAGTGGGAGGAGAGCAGGCCAAGGGGCTATATAACCCTTCAGCATTCAGCTTTCCTGAACACCACCCAGCGTGGAGAAGCCCAGCCAAGCACTGTCAGGGTAAGTGGCGCCAGCCCGGGGATGTGACTTATTGATTACAGTGGTTCTTTTAATTACCCAGTATAATAAGACATCATCTGCAGGGATTTGGCTGGGTTCATGCACTGATATTTCTGAATGAAGATTGTACTACTAAAATGATTGTAGCTTCTGGCTTTAATGATCTAACATTAAAGACAAAGCTAATATGTAGTTTGGTTTGATGGAGGGGGTACAGAAGAATACGGAAATTTTATTAAAGCATGTCACCTGTAAAATGTTCATACTAAACCAACAGCCCAGATCTTGCAGCACAATACAGGTATGTAGGCTAGCTGTGTGCAGTAAGTTATACATTAATTTATATTTAGGCACTGGAAACTCTGAGATTTGTTTTTGGTTCTGATTTGGTGTAGGAATCTTTTTCACTGGGCTGTATTTTTGGTGCAGCTAAGATGTCTGGAAGTGGATTTTAGAAGTGAACAGAGAAAAGTTGCCTAGTCTTTGTGCCTGAATTTGTGTATTTGCTTCTGGGTTTCCCTGGCTCTAACTGGTAGTGTCTTTTGTTGGAAATGTACATCTCTTTTTTGTTGGAAATGTGTATGTGTGACCTTACATATTCAGATCTACATCGCTGGTCATTTGCAGCAGAGCACAGCAGGTGACCAATTTAATTTTTCTATGCAAAGAAAGAGGGAGGGAACAGAGCTTGCATCTGACAGCTGTGTGTACCTCCGGGCACAATATCTGGTTTGGATTTCTCTCAGCTTAGTGCTCCCCTCCGTCTGGTGAGGCAAGTGTGACTGTAGAGCCAGCTCTGCCACTCCAGGCTGAACTTCACCGTAAATCAAGGCTTGGCAGCTTCAGCCCAGACTGGAGTTTTCATGCTGAAGTTTTCCTAGCATTTTGTGATTCATGACTAAATATGGTTTGCATTTCAAGACCAGTAAGCTGGGAACTGTAGTGTTCTTTCCCCTCCCACCAACGACTCATTTTTGGCACAAGATGCACTCTAGTCAGTTGGAGCAAACCCCCTGACCCGGGTGCAGTTCCAAAAGCAGACACAGCATGTTTTACCTAATTAGGAAATGCTTTGCTCCAAATCTAGCTGCTCATTCAGGTTAGAGAAGAGCTGTAAACCACTGAGCTGACTCTTTCCAGGGACACAGTGACTTCTTCAGTAAAGTGCTTCTTTTGGAGATTATAACATTCTTCCTGGATTTTCTTTCCTTTTTTTTTTTTTGCCAAGTGAAAAAAAACATTTGCTGAACTTTGAGATTTATTTTTCTGCATTCTTGCTGATGCTGAGGGTCAGCCTACTTTTTCTGAATATAGTCAACCCTTCCTCCCAAGCCATCACTGCCCTACAAAATGGTTATTAAAAAATATCCCTGCATTCATTATAACCATACCTTCCCATTTTCAGAGACCATCATTATTTGAAATGTTTTATCCTATTTTCAGCCCTTACTTTTGGTTTAGAAAATGCACTTAGCACATCCATAGAGTGCTTGCTTATCCCCTGGGGCTGGCTGCTTCTGACAGATAACCCAGGCTCTTAGGCTTCTTCCCTTTTGTCTCCTTGATCATTCTCGCCTCTCTTCTAAAGCTTCTTAATCTGCTATGAGGGAAGCCAAATCACAGGAATGCCAAACATAATTCAGCATCTGGAAAGGGAAAAGAAGGGTGGGAAAGGAAAGGGCAAGCCATTTGTAAGTCCCATTTCCATTCTTGCAAGTGGAATCTACACATTGAGTATTTTTATTCTAAGCCTGGAGCAGTATGGAAAGAAAGCAAAGGTTAGAAACAAAAAGATCTGGATAATGAAAATAATCACGCAGTGATCGTCATAATAATGATGATAAAATTAGAATTTATTAAGAACTGATAGCATCTCTGTGGCTATAAATTAAACACTTTAAAAAATGCAATCTCCATAAGAACTCCTTGAGGTATGTCCTGATATCATTATTGTTTTATAGGAAGGAAATTGTGGTTTAGAGATGTTAAATAACTAAAATCACAGTTTCTAAGTGTTGGAGCCTGGACTCAAATCGAGGCAGTCTTCTGACTTCAGAGCCTGAGCTCGTAATCACTGTGACCTGAAATCGCCGTTGTCCTAAATGCATCAGTTCAAGGTTCTTGGACAAGTCACTTCACCTCCTTAAGCCTTGATTTCCTTGTCAGTTGAAGATAATGTTACATGCCTTGACTTTAAAACATATCTCAGTTTAGTTTTATGTTCTTTGCAAACGGTTATTTTACATGAAGCACTGCTAAGGAAGTTCTAGGCCTCTGGCAAGACACCGCTTTGATTCTGTGGGAATGTTTTGGCAGAACTCCAACTCTGTGATAGCTATTTTATTTCATTACTTCTCAGAAGTTTCCTTAAAAGAACTGCCTTTTAAAAAATATGGATTTGGATGTGCAATCAGTTCACTCATTTAAAAGAAGACATTTTCTCCATTTGAAATCCTAATTGAGATCTCGATGCAAAGAATTCTGGGTGTCCATCTCTTAATGGAACATTTCCACCTAATAATTGTGATTAGAAAAGTGGAAGAGATCTTGAACTGGAAGCCAAGGGGTAGCCGAAGGGTCCTGATATGTGGCTAGAGCTCAACTTCCAATGCCCTGTGTGCCCTTGAGCAATCACTTCTATATTTTCTTATTTGTGAAAATGAGAGAGCATTGGATGAAAATGTCCTCTAATATGCCTTCCATTTCTCAAATTTGTAAGTTGATATTCTGCTCCAGCCTTTCTAATTTTATGAAAGCATCCAAGTATAAAGTGGGTTATTTAAAATTTTGTTTTATTACCAAAGAAATACACATTGTTTAGAAAATGTAAAAAATATGACAGAACCAGGAGAAGATAATTAAAAACACCTACGAAACCCACCACTTCAAAATAACCCCAGTTAACATCCTGGTAAATATGATTAATCTTTTTGTAATACATAAAAATACATTTTAATGGGATGTATAATGTTACTTTCTCTAACCTATTACTCTTATATAAGAACTACCTTTTGCTTATCCTTTTACTCAACCTTTTTAATGGCAGTAGTCTACCATATGATATATAATCCATCAGGCCCACCCTCACATGTTGGACTTTTAGCTTCATGTTGGACTTTTAGCTTAACAGTGACTTTTATAAACAGCGGATAATTGCAGCCCCTAAAATTTAAAGCACCTTCTCAGAAAATTTTGACTTATTTCAAAGGTTCTCTGAGGTAAAATGAAAGTCCTCATGATTCAAAAAAGGTTTTTTCTTTAAACATTTCCATTAAACACTTTACCATTTTAACATTTCTAAATTTTCACATGCTGCCTCTCCCTCAAAAGTCTAGCTTTGAAAAAAATTTCAAAAAGGTATAGCATATCTAGAAAAATGTGCATTTGGGTTGATACAGACAGGAAAATCTTGATGCTTCTTTAATATAAGGTAGGCAACTTGTCTCTGCAAAGATCTGGTCTCAGAGTCTGGAATTCCCATCTGTGCTCTGCAGTTTGTTTATTCATTCACTGGCTCGGTCCACCTCTAAAGTGCTCATGAGAACACATGATATGCCGGTCGCTACACTAAAGTTGTATAAACATGGAAGTCAGAGTTTTGGAAGTCAGAGTTTCACCTTACTGAAAGCTTACAGTCTAACTAAAGTACTTCCAGATACATGCTATATTAGATAAGGGTCAGCAGAGAGCACTAGGAGAACAGAGGAAGGGCCCCAAACCCAGCCTTGGAGGTGGGAGTTGTCAGGTAAGTGCCACAAACGCCCAGTTACAGCTGAGGCTGCTTTCTCCCTGTTTTCTATAGAATCCTGTGAAGCAGCTCCAGCTATGTGTGAAGAAGAAGACAGCACTGCCTTGGTGTGTGACAATGGCTCTGGGCTCTGTAAGGCCGGCTTTGCTGGGGACGATGCTCCCAGGGCTGTTTTCCCATCCATCGTGGGACGTCCCAGACATCAGGTAAGGAAAATTACGATTGGAACAGAACAGGGCTATAGATTAGGTTCCTCTGTGTCCATGTGTATCCACCGATTGTCTGTCTTTTTCTGCCTAGAAGTTATGTAACCTTGTTAAAAATATACCTCTGATGATTAAGGTCCAGAGTAAATGCCAATTTCACATACAATGTAGACAGATTATCTAAGGGTGTCTATTGGATACAAAGTCTACCTCTTTTTCATGTGTCCTTTTTGTCTAAATGTAGTCATTATCATCATCGTCAAAATCATCTAATCACCATCAGAAATGCCTATACATGATCCTGATGTATACCAAAACTACTCTTTGGAAAGAAACTAAAATAAAAGCCCAGGTCACTTAGCCATACAGAGCTTGATGTTAGATGAAAGCAAGCATTGATACCAAATGCAATTTTATATAATATTAGCTGTCAACAAAATATATTTGGGCAGGCACATGGTAATTTTACATATTATGTGTAAACAAAGTATTGGTGACAGTCATATGGTAAAACTCAGTAATTGCATCTAAGAAATTCTCCTCCACATTAGAAGTGTATTTTATGCATTGAAGCTATCTGATGGATGTTTATGCCTCTCAGCTTGGGATATAGTCACAAGAATAAATAATAGAAACCTCTCCCAGTGAATGCACTCTGTCTGAATTTGTTGATCTTTATGCAGTGGAGATACTCTGCACGAGCCATTATTTTATGGATCCATAGTAGCCATCGCTGTTTTGTAGTTCTAAAACAGCTACTCCAGTATAATTTAAAATCTAGTAACAATAATTTTTTAAAAGCTTCATCTTAATGATTTTTAAAAAATGCAGCTGACTAGTTTCAGCAAATGTCTTCACAGTTGATTGGTATGAATTTATCCATTAGAAATCAGGCCTCAAGTGGTTATTTGTAGATGCAATGCTTTCACTTGTAATAGTTAGAAAATAATACTCATATTCTTTTGGATAGGTAATAACTTTAAAAGTGTAGCTTAAAGGATTTATAAGATATAAAATGCCATTTAACAAATATGTAAAACTGTATACATTCTTTTAACAAATAATTATCGAGTGCCAAATACGTGCCATGCAATTTGCTATAGTGATGAACAAGACAGACATGATCTCTGCCCTATAAAAGCTCATCAAAGAACATAAGAGATAAAAAATATAAAGTTGACTTTTCCCCAACAGCTCTTGTTATTTGGAAGCGATTCGGGTCTTTTTCCAATCAACTATAGAACGTTGCTTAAGAGCATAGTGACAATAAGACTCAATATGTTTATTGTTACTAATAATCAGAAGTGGAACTTTCCATCTCAATGATTTAACCTTTGTAGCTTGACTGTAATCAATTCACAAGTTTTGGGAGATGCCAACTCATAATGTGTTGAACCTTTTTAGGGGGTGATGGTGGGAATGGGACAAAAAGACAGCTACGTGGGTGATGAAGCACAGAGCAAAAGAGGAATCCTGACCCTGAAGTACCCGATAGAACATGGCATCATCACCAACTGGGATGACATGGAAAAGGTATGGGAGGTTTGCTGCAACTTGGGCCCTCAGGATGCGTGCTACTCCCTGTGTTTTCTGATACAAACTCCCACACTTCTGCTGGGGAAAATAACTGGCTCACATTGCTCAAATGTACTTTTACTTGTTAATGTTCATTCTGGGTTATTACCCATTGGAAAAAAAAATCCTGAAATGAATCTTAAAAAAAAAAAAAATCCCTTGCCAGGCATGGTTGCTTACATCTGTAATCCCAACACTTTGGGGGTCAAGTTGTGAGGATCACTTGGCCCAGGAGTTTGAGACCAGCCTGGACAACATAGTAAGATCCTGTCTCTACAAAAAAAAAACGAAATTAGCCAGGCATGGTGGCACACACCTCAGTCCCAGCTACTTGGGAGGTTGAGGTGGAAGGATCACCTGAGCCTGAGAGATTGAGGGTGCAGTAGCTGAGATCCTACTTTAGCCTAGGTAGCAGAGTGAGATCCTATCTCAAAAAAAGAAGAAAAAAATCCTGCAGGGCACAGTGGCTCACACCTGTAATCACAACACTTTGGATCACTTGAGGCCAGGAGTTCGAGAGCAGTCTGGGCAACATAGCAAAACCCTGTCTCTCCAAAAAAAAAAAAAAAGTTCAATTAACAGTATGTGGTGGCATGCAACTGTGGTCCCAGCTACTCAGGAGGCTGAGGTGGTAGGATCATTTGAGCCCAGGAGTTTGAAGCTGCAGTGAGCTGATCATAAACTGCACTCCAGCCTGGGCAACTGAGTAAGACTCTGTCTCTAAAAAAAGAAAAACAATGCCTTTGCCTATTAGGGTTTATTAACTAATTAGAGGATGACAGTTCTGCAGATTAGAAGAGTAGCCCTTTGCCACTGCAGGGAATTAATCATCTGTTGCTCATGTCAACTCAGTTACCCTCCTAGGACAAGCAGTGCATAAGCAGCAGCTCAGAGAATAACCTTCCTTTCATTCTCATCAGGGGCTGCATGGCTGTCCCTCTCAGTGCAATACAGCTAAAGAGGAGTTGAAATGCTGGGAATAGCCTTAATCAGCCTATTCTTGAAAGGTTTTCATTATTTCGCTCTAAACATCTAAATTAAAAGTGTTTTAGTTTTCACTATAGTTAACAGGACTGTAGCATTGCAGGTTTGGTACATTTCTGAATGCCTCTCCACACATTGAAACACAATAGCCACTGAAAAAAGCTATACAATAAATATTTTAAAAATTATTTCTCTGTGTTGCATTAAATGAGGCCTTATCTCCCAAATACTTATAAAAGAGCTAATGAAAAGAAGAGCTAAATTCTAAGATTTTTGACGTTTGGTCATTAAACATTACAGATACCAGTGATCAGAGGAAAACAGAAAAAATAATGAGGAAGTGACATAAAAAATGTTAAATGCAGTAAGATATATCAGAATCAAAACATCTGGCCTTTTATTTATCTATCAGCTTACTACTACACACACACACACACACAAAAGAAAAATACATAATGTTACTAGAATTTATCAGTAGTAATGCTTCAACCTCTACCTTTCTATAGAAATTACATATCAGTAGATTTGCTTAATCGAGGATTCTAGATTTGGTAAGATTTCCCAGTTTGCACATAGAAAAAAATATTAATATCAGTAGGAAAATACTCTTTTAGAATTTCTCCATGGAACTGACAGCATCTTAGAATGTATCCTCCTAGGGAGAGACTATTAGAACAAAAAAAATTCCTTATTTCTAAAATTTAAATTCAAAGTACCTTCTGGTGGGGGTGAAGAGAAAGAAGAGAGAGAAGGAGAAGGGTTGCTTGTTGTGACTGGCAGGATTTCTTAAGCATTCTGCTGATTTCACTCCACCAAAGAAACAAAACTTTTAGAAGTTTCATTTCCTTTCTAGAAACCACAAATCCAAAAGAAGAGAAACTGGAATAAGATAGTCTTTAAAGCTAATCCTGCTTTTGCTAATTTATAAGCTTTCACCAGCAGTTCTTGTTTTGTTCTGTTTTAGTTTTGGATGAATCTCATATTCCTGGCTTTGGTGGAGAATTTTCATGCTTTTAAAGATTAATTAATTTAGTCCTTTTTGCAATGGTTTGTTCTTTTTGGCATCCAGGAATTAAAGAGAGTGCCCAACCATAAAGCAAATGTAGTTATGCCCAAAGCACCTTCACATAGATACACTATACACAGGAATGGGCCTTTTGGAAACACCTAAGGCCAAATGTCTGACTGTGAGTGGAAGATCCAAAGTGTGCTGATAGAGGAAGCCTTTTTCATCTTGACTCTCATGGAGGCAAGAGGCAAGGAGCTGGGTTCTCTTCTCCATGTACAATGCAAAGGGCAACTTCTCTAGAAGCATTAAAAGTGGCAATTAGGCTTTCAAGTAAGCTTCATTTATTCATGTATACATTCGTCTTTTTATTTGCAAAATTAAATCATTTTCCCATGAACATTAACTAAAATGGAAAGAGAGAACAAAGAAAATAGAGTTGAATGATAATAACATTGATTCTTGGCCAGGCACTGGGCTAAACAATAACTCGAGGGTTACCTTATTTATTTGCACAAAGACCCAATGAGGTACACACTAAGTATTTTCATCTCCCTATTACCAATCATGAGACTGGAGCTGAGAAGGGTTAAAAACTTGCCTAAGCTCATACAACCAAGAAATAGCCAAGTTGGGCCAAGATTTGTTCCTTAACCACTGTACTATCCTGCCTCACAGATCTGGGTTAGGGATTCTGCTCACTAGATGTGAATCCTTCAGGAAGGTACCCACACACTTTGAGCTTCAGTCTCTGCATCTATAAAACCATGGACACATGAAGAGTACTTGTAGCATTTCCTTTGGTCTTGGTTTCAGGTAGCTTCTGGTTGCTTTTTGGGAAATGCAGGGCCTCACGATAGCACATCATTGTGATTCTTCTCTGTCCCCCAACTCACTAGATCTGGCATCACTCTTTCTACAATGAGCTTCGTGTTGCCCCTGAAGAGCATCCGACTCTGCTCACAGAGGCACCCCTGAACCCCAAGGCCAACCGGGAGAAAATGACCCAGGTAAGTATCTACCCCAGCACTCAACACTTTGGGATCTGGGGAACGTTCTGTTAGAAAGAGGCTATGCAGGGCAGCAGAGAGAAGGCCAGAGCCAGCAGTCCACCAACAGAATAACAACCTTCAGTGAACTCAGGGATTCCAAAGAACAGGAACAGCTTGATGGTACTTGCAGCCTTCCTGCAGGGACCAGCCCTTTGCCTCCAAAAGAAATAGGAAATTTAAAAGATTTCATTGAAAAGGGGCCATGTTTAAGTGAAAATGTCTAAGGAGAAGTCACTTCAAAATGTAGCATCACGTACAATAGGAATTTGGGTTCTGGAGTCAGGCATATCTAGGATATGTCTTATTAGTTGTATGACCTTAAAGAACCCAGTTAATTTCCCAGAGCCTCAGTTTCCTTGTCTATAAGTTGGGAGTAATATTAATAGTATCATTTTCAAAGGATTGATGTGAACATTAATGAGGTGAAATGATGGTTGTGTCACATGGTGCCTAATAAACACCCAACAAATAATAATTGCCATTATTGTTACTTGTCTGAAGCTCAAGACCTTACAATAGAATCTCATCCAGTCCACCAGAGAGAGGAGTTTTCTAGTTTGGATGAGCTATTAAATAACAACATCTAATGTCAATTCTATACTTGCTATGGTCAAGTACTAGGCTCAGCATTTTACATTTATTGTCTCTTTAAGTTCTAGCAATGTGAAGCAGGAACTATGATTATACTGATTACATAAATGAAGAAATCAAGGCTCAGATACATTAAGTGATTCTTCCAGGGTCACACAGCTAGAACTGGCAGAGCCTGGGATTGATCCATGATCTTCCAGCATTGGAGAATCATAAATGTAAATAACTGCAAGGCCTTTCCCTCAGAGTAGCTCCTGGTGCTTGTACCAACACACTAGCACGTGTTCTCCACAGGGGAACATCTGTGTGCCTGGGAATCACTGCATGTAGCAAGAGATGTTGCTTCTGAGGAGTTATTGCTCCTAAGAATGGTGCGAAGGCAAAAAACAAAAAAAGGTTGGAAATTATGACTCGCTAGCAAATGATGTTAGACATTCTGGTTAATAGAGCAGGAAGGGTCTCACAGATGGAGAAATGAAGACCCCTGGACATCTGATGCACAAACTTCTCACGAGTGACCTGGAGGGGCTTGAGTTCTAATCTTGTCCCTGTACTGCATGAACTGGGGCATTGACATTCTGTGTGGTCCTCTGTTACCAGTGGGCAGTTCCTGTCTTCCGGAATTCAAGGCCTCTCCCACTGCAGTCAGAATGGCCTCAGATTCTAGAGTCAGCACTGACCCACAACTATATAAAAAAGTGGAACAGATTAAATGGAACCTCAGGCAAATCACAGAAATGGGGCTAATCCCAGTCAGTCTGAGCTTCAGATTTAAAAGGTCTCTTTGTTTATAGCAGAGAAATCAAAACCTGGATGTTGTCTTCTCTTTTTCCTCTGGCCTTGACATAGTTAACAAGCCCTGGGCTGTCTACACTGGAAAAGCAGGAGAGCCCATTTAGTCCAAACTCCTCCTCCGTGTACAGTTAAGAGACCTGGAATGAAGCCACTATTAGTCAACTGTTACTTTGGTGACTATTAGTCAAAGTCAGGATCAGAGCCAGAAGCTAGATGTTCCTTTCCCTTGGCCAAGCCTTGTGTACACACTGCTTCTTCCCCTCCCCACTCTGCTAGGCCACTAATGTGATGGCTCCCCATTCACACCTTCATTTCTCCTCTTTACGTGACCAGGGATGTTCTGATCCTTCTTACTTTGGCCAGAACGGGTCAGGCCCCTCTGCATCCATCAACCAGGTGTGCTCTCCTGACCATTCTTTGTCAGATGGGCACCTTCACTTACTCAGCTCTTTGGATTGCTTTGCAGATTATGTTTGAGACTTTCAATGTCCCAGCCATGTACGTGGCTATTCAGGCGGTGCTGTCCCTCTATGCCTCTGGACGCACAACCGGTAAGTGGCTGGGAGGGACAAGAAGCTTGTCAGAGTGCACCTCCAGAGATGGGATTACATGGTCATAAACACGTGGGGGTGATGACTGGGGCTGAGTTAGAATTGACGGGGCTGAACCCAGCCCTAAAAGATCTTCTTGTGTTCAAAATAAGCCCTTAACCTCTTATTTCTAGCAGAACTTTTTCTACGTTTTCCTCTTCCTGTTCTTCCCTTTTATTCATCTTTCCCGAGCCCTGTCCCACCTCACCTCTCCTATCACATTCCCTCTTTTCTCTTTTCAAATAAGAGGCTCAGAAATTCCCCCCCCCAGAAGGCTTCCCTCTACTTGACCAGCAAGTAACCACGTGCCAGCTGCTGTAGTGACTCCTATCATGCCCAATTACCTCCCAGGCATTGTGCTGGACTCTGGAGATGGTGTCACCCACAATGTCCCCATCTATGAGGGCTATGCCTTGCCCCATGCCATCATGCGTCTGGATCTGGCTGGCCGAGATCTCACTGACTACCTCATGAAGATCCTGACGGAGCGTGGCTATTCCTTCGTTACTACCGGTGAGGCCTGAGGGAGACAAAGGGGAGAGGGGAGCAGTGTGTTGCTTAGGAACTTCCAGGACCATCCTCACTAAGCAAGGAGATGATGGGATGAAGATTTGCAAATGGCAAGGCCTGGCTCTAATGCACACAGCAAAGCACATCTTTCTTTCCTGTGTGAAACTGCAAAATGATTACACTATTTCCTTGAGAACAATTACAGACACTTAGTGTTATGCATTAGTCAGTGTTGTACATTTGGCCTTTTAAAAATCCCCTCCATTAACAAATAGAAGAAGATTGTGCAGAGACTGAAGATGGCATGGTATGGTGATTGGCAGGAGACATCGTGACAGGACCTGAGTCCCAACTCTGCTACTCAGTAGCTCTGTGAGCTTGGACAAGTTAACCGACCATAGTCTCTTTATTTGTAAAATAGGGATAATAATAGATCCTATATCACATGATTGTTATGAATATTAAATGAGAGAATGCATGTGGAATACTTGGCACAGAGTAAGCATTCAATAATTGTTAGCTATTAACAGCGATACATATTAATAGCTAACACAGTGACACATGTGTATTCAGATTCTAAGACCGTACACCCAGTCCTCCCTCCCTAGAGGAAAGTGTCAGGCATTGCCAGAAACACAGTATGTCCTCAGGCTGGTAGCTTCAGCTACCTGCCCTCCCCTCAGCAATCTGGTATTGTCCAAATGTTTAGGTTTCTGAATATGCCTGAGGCTTATTTTATGCTTCAAATTTGAGGCTTATTTTAATCTCCAAGCTTGAGCCCTGCTAATGTTAAAGTCTCCACTTACAATATGAAGTCGAATAATTGCATTTCTCCTGTGCTCCCTACGAAGAATCCCAAGATACCTCTAAAAGGTTCCCAGAGCCTCAGATATAACTGAGAGCCTAGAACTTCAGAGAGCAGAAGTCTGAAAGGTCTCTGCCTGCCTACTTCCTCCATATCTCTTTCAGTATGCACCACTAAAACCTTTTGGACTAGCCTGGTCCTGAGCCAGCACCACCCTTTTCTGGAGGGTGAGAAATGTGCCAGAGGTTGGAGCTGCTATCTTCTGCTCCAGGCAACACAATCTCAGGCTTTCTGAAAATTGTGAGGCCCCTGAGGAGCTGATTCAGCATAAGACTTCCTGGTTAACTGAAAATGAACTCTGTTATAAAATAACATATATAAAGAGGGTAGTTATCCTGCAAACAAACAAAAAAAGTTATAGTGCAAAAGGATTCCCTACTATGTGCCTTTCTCTAGCTAGCTCATTTTATTCTTGTTATGCATTCCCCAGACAATGCATACTGAGGGCCTACTATGTGTGAGACACTGTGCTAGGAACAGAGGTGGTTCCCTGGTGGCCCTACTACGTCATTATCATCATGGATTTTGGATTGCAGAATATTGAACTGACACATTTTTTGAAGGCCCAAGTCTTGAGGGTGAGACTGAAGTAGGGCAGATGGATCTTTCCACCTGTGCAGAACCTAATATTTGCCACAATGTCTGTATCTGATTGACAGCTGAGCGCGAGATTGTTCGGGACATCAAGGAGAAACTGTGTTACGTAGCTCTGGACTTTGAAAATGAGATGGCCACTGCCGCATCCTCCTCCTCCCTTGAAAAGAGTTACGAGCTGCCTGATGGGCAAGTGATCACCATCGGAAATGAACGCTTCCGCTGCCCAGAGACCCTGTTCCAGCCATCCTTCATTGGTAGGCAACAAATGTTCTTTTCCTGGGAAGAGGAGTCACTGTCCTCTCCCATATCAAGCCAGCCTCCAGCACATGGAGACAAGTGACAGTTCCCCCAAGACCAAAAGCTTTTCTAAACCAGAGAAAGGGAAAGTGCCACATTTTCAAGGTGAGAAGACATACTGAGGTCAGGAAAGAAGTTTTATTTCTAAGAAAACACTTTCTATGTCACAGTTAAGCCCAACACATTCTTGGTGTATGATGAAAGAATTAAATAATGCTTGTGCTTTGGAGACAGTGGAAAGAGTAGGGAGGATGTGCTGATGAGGAGAATTTGGGAATGCTACCAGGAGAGAAAAACAGAAGAGCACCCAAAGTGAGTCTGCTTCTACATTCACATCGTCTTGGAGAGACAGGTTCGCATAGTTGTTTACAGAGGCAGACTCTAAGAGGGGTGAGCCCGGGTTTCAGTCTTAGTTGTCTTGATGTTGGGACAGTCACTTAACCACCCCAACTGGTCTCCTCATGTATAAAGTGGAGACTGTAATATGACTTATGTCCTAGGATGGCTGTGAGAATTACACGAGATAGATACAGAGCACTTAGCCCACTGCCTGGCAAAAGCAAGCATTCAATAATGATCAGATATCACTAGTAATTAATAATCAGGTAGTGCTATTGTTAACGGTATCATTACGTCGCAGCACTGCAGAAGATGAAGGGCCACCTAGAGGTTTTTTCAAAACACTTGCATCAGAAATGAACAAAAGTCCAGACCCTCCACCAAAAAAAATATGTTAACAAGATTGGAAAAAATGAGGCTTTGCCTAAATAGGATAAAACATTTTCCTGATAATCCAGCCCCATTAGCTTTGGGGGTTGGGGCAGATGTAAGGTAGCTGTCAAACAGAGACCTGGAAGAGCTCTGAGGAGTGACTGCAACACTCGGTGTGAAAGCTTTGCAGGGAATCAGAAGGCTTTACTCCTTATTTAAACCACACAGAGTAAGCAGTGAGTCTATTAAAAAGTCAGTGAGGCCAGGCACGGTGGCTCACACCTGTGATCCCAGCACTTTGGGAGGCCAAGGCAGGTGGATCAGCTGAGGTCAAGAGTTCAAGACCAGCCTGGCCAACATGGAGAAACCCCATCTCTACTAAAGATACAAAAATTAGCTGAGTGTGGTGGCATGTGCCTGTAATCCCAGCTACCCAGGAGGCTGAGGCAGGAGAACTGCTGGAACCCTGGGGGCAGAGGCTCCAGTGAGCTGTGTTTGTGCCACTGCACTCCAGCCTAGTTGACAGAGCAAGACTCTTTCTAAAAAAAAAAAAAAAAAACAACCTCAGTGACACCTGATACCCTGTTGTAGCCCACACCTCAGGATGCTATAGCAGGGCTCCCTCATTAGAAGAGAGTCAGGAAGACATAGGGCATAACAAGGCCCTTTGGTCTCTCAGAGAGGTGGTTCCTAGATTACTATGTCTTCCCAGCCTCAGTCCACTGCAAGACTGTCCAGATGCTTAAGTCTGGTCTTCTATGCCTAGCCTGGATTCTACCCTCCACCTAAGGACCATGGCCTATGTCTCTTTACAGGGATGGAGTCTGCAGGCATCCATGAAACCACCTACAACAGCATCATGAAGTGTGATATTGATATCAGGAAGGACCTCTATGCTAACAATGTCCTATCAGGAGGCACCACTATGTACCCTGGCATTGCCGACCGAATGCAGAAGGAAATCACAGCCCTAGCGCCCAGCACCATGAAGATCAAGGTACTGTTCAGTGGCAGACCCAGTGGCAATGCCGCCAGCAGGGTCAGCCCTATAACAACAGACAAGAACTCTTCAGAGACTGTATTTTGGTGAGATGCAATTGCGGGTTTTAGGGGTAGGTAGTAGACACAAATATTTTACAGGCTGTAAGTCAATCCAGTTCATAAGATAAATTGAGCAACTTTATACAAAATTTGATCTATATTTATCCTTGTCTATCAGCTACTTTCAGCAGCTGCAAAAAAGAAAAATGGAGATAATTCTTTGTAGGCAAACTTACCTGTGGCTGGTGACTTCACAAAGACTGTTATCACTCTCTGAAGCCAGAAGGCCACACTTGGGGCCCTCTGACCCATATCACAGGAAGCAGACAGAGGGGCAGTTCTACTGCAGTTCACACATGTGGATATTTAAACAAATTATCTCCTCTTTGCACTCCCTTCTATTTTTCAGAAGGGGTATGCAGCCAACATTAGAGAGTGTGCTGACTAAAACATGCACTTTCTCTCTCCCTGATAGTCTCTGGGTAGTCCTGCCTTAAAAGACTTCAGGGTGAGAGAAGAGAGACTGTTTTCCAACAGAGTTTGTATTTCTCAGATGCTGTTCTGATCGGCTCTTACCCGCTCTGACTCCCACACCAGAGGGAGGCGAATGAAGCCAGCAGGTGGACTCACTACAGAGTTAATCTGGTTGAGGGTTGATTTCAGAGAGAGGCTATTGCGAGAGTTGGGCAGTTCCTAGTTCTCCAAACGTGGCTTCTTAAATAGAAATGAATGTGAACCTTTGGACCCTGAGGTAGTAACATTGTGTAGAGAACAAGGAAAAACCCGAGACAAGAAGACTATAACATTAGGCAAAAATGAAACTAGATGAGGGACCTATGGGAACTACCACATAATTTGTAACAGGCTGTTCTTGCGTTGCTATAAGGAAATACCTAACACTTGAGTAATTTACAAAGCAAAGAGATTTAATTGGCTCACAGTTCTGCAGGTTGTACAGGAAGCATAGCTCTAGCGTCAGCTTCAGAGGCAGCCTCAGTCTCAGAGAACTTAGAATTACGGTGGAAGGCGAAGCAAGAGCAGGCACCTCACATGGCAGATGCAGGAACAACAGAGACGGCAGGCCCGGGGAGAAGGCGCCGCACAGCTTGAAATGACTAGATCTCGTGTGAACTCAGAAGGAGAGCTCGCTTATCACCAAGGAGAGGGCGCTAAGCCATTCATGAGAGATCCACCCCCGTGATCCAAACACCTCCCACCAGGCCCCACCTCCAACAATGAAGATTACATCTCAACATGATATTTGAAAGAGACATCCAAACTATATTAAATTCTTTGCAACTTTTTTGAAAATCTAGAATTATCCCAAAATAAAAAGGTTATTTTTAAAACCAACCCAAACCAAAACAAAACAAAACAGAAAACACCTGGGAGAACCCAGGTTTGAATATTAGATCTGACACTAATGTAACCAGTGTTACCTGGGCCAGTTACTTAAACCGTCTCAGCCTCTGTTTCTTCATATGTAATATGGTAGTAATTTAAGACTTATTCTTCAAGATGTTTATGAGAATTAAATGAGATAATACATGTAAAATGCTTAGCATAGTGTCTGGTATATAGTTAAGTGCTCAGTAAATATCAGTACTTCGTATTAAGAAGTAAATGCTCAAGCAGAGCTCAGAAAATAAAGATTAAAAAGTGTTCACTGTTCTCTGTGCCTAAACCATTCATTCATTTAAGAAACATGAGCATGCCTTGCATGTTAGGCCTGTGTACTCGGAAAGGCCGACCAGTACAGCTTAAGAGGCACCTATTGCAAGGGAATGTCCCCAACAGGAGACCCTGAGTCCCCTAGTGCTAAACAGAGCATCTGGGGAAATTTCAGAGAGTGGCAGTTCACTTCATCATGTGGAAAAATATTTGTATAGTTAAGTCCTAGCACAATTAAAACTTCTGTAGTCCCAGATACTCACAAGGCTAAGGCAGGAGAATCACTTGAACCTAGGAAGTGGAGGTTGCAGTGAGCTGAGATTGTACCACTGCACTCCAGCCTGGCAACAGAATGAGACTCTGTCTCAAAAAAAAAAGAAACAAAAAAACAAAAACCACAAAACAAAACAAAAACTTCTTTTTTGAATAGGCTAGGGTTTATTTCTACAGAAAATGTGTCCTGTTCAACTCTGAGGCAGAGCTCATGGAAATAAGAGGCATTGCCAGGGCTCTTAAGTGGGGGCCATGGCTGGTTTTGGGGCCAACTCTCAGTTTGCTCGATAATGTGGTTGAGGAGTTACAGATGAGAAAAACGAAAAGTGCTTACTTTTCGCACGAAAAGTGCTTACTGAAGAATTTCTAAATCCCTAGCTCCCTCTGGTGGTCCTGCCAAGAACATGACACAATTAGAACACAATTGCCATCTAACTGACAAGCCCGTGTCCTTGCTGAACAAGAAACTACTGCCATGGTAGAACACCCAGGCTCTGTCCTACCACACTAACAACTGCGCTAATGATGACACTAATGACCCTTCTTTTTCATCTTGACTGACAGATCATTGCCCCTCCGGAGCGCAAATACTCTGTCTGGATCGGGGGCTCCATCCTGGCCTCTCTGTCCACCTTCCAGCAGATGTGGATCAGCAAACAGGAATACGATGAAGCCGGGCCTTCCATTGTCCACCGCAAATGCTTCTAAAACACTTCCTCGCTCCTCTCTGTCTCTAGCACACAACTGTGAATGTTCTGTGGAATCATGCCTTCAGTTCTTTTCCAAATCATTCCTAGCCAATGCTCTGACTTGTTACCTATGTGTTTTTTAATAAATCTGAAATATGCTACTGGTAACTTCCAGTGTTGGCCTCCGATCAATACCGGACTGACAGCACTTGTTAGCTTGACTTCGCCCGTTACAGGATGGCTTCCTCTATTGGTCCAGCTGAGCACATGACAATTAGGATGGATATGTTTCTCAGGCAAAGGGTAGAATCACGTCGTTACCTAAGGTGGTGAGCTGCACTTGGGTTCTGTAAAGAGGAAGAATTTCAGAATACATGGGATATTTAAAAAATAACATGGATTAAAGTGTATGGGATAATCCACAGCACCTCATAAGTTGCAAAGTGATTATATTGCTTTATACTGATAATCCCATTGCTAGTAACCTGATAGGTAAAAATAACAGTTACACACACATATATAAATATATATACACACATAAATATGTATATATTAGAGATACATATATATATGTATTAGATGCATATATATATATATATATTAGATATATATATATATATATATATATATATATATATTAGAGATAAGGTCTCACTCTGGTTCCCAGGCTGGAGTGCAATGGTGTGATCATAGCTCACTGCAGCCTTGAACTTCTGGGCTCAAGCAATTCTCCCATCTTGGCCTCCCGGATGAGCCACTGTGCCTACATATCTTAAAAGTCATATCTGGTATATTAGAAGTCACACATATAGATACATTTCCCACATGTATAAACATATATATGTGTATGACTTTTAATGTACAAGATATGACTTTTAATGTATATACTATGTGTTAAACATATATATACACACACACACATACATATATAAATATAGAAACAGAAGGTCTAACTTTTATGTTTATTGAGAGAAACATGGATTTTTTTTTAAACATTGAGAAACAATGCCTTAAAATCTCACTACACATTTGGACCATCTGTTTCCCTTCTCCTGATCTATCTGTCTTTGTAAAGGATACTATGGATATATTCATACCAGAAGGAATGAGAGAAATAACAATATTTTCCAAAGACTATTAGCATCAATCATCAGGTGAAGGGTTTTACACATATCATCTCTCAGTTGTTCTTCAGCACTATCTGGGGAAGTAGTATTATCAGCCCACTTTATAGATGAGGAGACAGAGATTGCTCCAGAAATGCAATTAGATAGGAGAGCTACCAGTTTCAGCTGTTCCTTCGCCCATTTGGCCTGAGAGGTACAAAGATATATATATATATATATAAAAATACCATCCCTGCCTGTCAGGGTCTTAGCCTCAGAGCGTTCCCCACCCAGGTTGTTGACCATCCTCAGTGGCACCGAGCTGGGAGCTGCTTGCCCTCCAGTGCACACATGTCAGCAGTGTGTGTCAGCAGCCACTGGTTGTCCTGAGGAGTGAGGGTGGCTCTGTCTGTGGCAGCACCTCACTGCAGAGACCTCTAGGCCCAGGATTGAGTGTCTGGTCCAAAAAACCCGAACTTCCCTAGTCTTCTCTGGCCCTGTAACTTGCAGATAATCAGGATTAATACTACAAATAGTAAGAGCAGGCATGTACTGGTGCCCACCATGACCAGACCCTGTATCAAGCTCTTTATATTAGAATCTCATTTTTTCCTACAACAGCCCTATGAATTTGGTATGCCTTAAAAAAAAATAGAGATGGGGTCTTGCCATGTTGCCTAGGCTGATCTTGAACTCCTGGGCTCAAATGATCCTTCTGCTTTGGCCTCCTAAAGTGCTAGGGTTACATGTGTGAGGCACAGCACCTGGCCATTACTGCCTTTTTACAGAGGAGTAACTGAGGCCAGCAGTGACCCAGTGTCATGCTGCTGGCAGAAGTACTGGTTTGCTCCTTTTTGTGCTTGGTTTCCAACTCATACTTTTAGCCATTAGGCCAGCAATTCTCAAAGAATAGGCTACACAGACCAACCTCATCGGGGGCTCATTTTAAATGGGCAGAGTCCTGGGTCACATCTAATGCCCTCTGAGCTAAAATCTCTGGAGCTGAGGCTAGAAACTTGAACTTTAATCAGATTTCCCTGGTGATTCTCATGCACATCAACATTTGAGAACCACTGGAGTATGATCAAGGGAAATCTTCCAGCTGGAAATTCATGCTTACCAGGCAGGGACACTTCATAGCCACTAGATTTAAACTTAAGGATTAGCATCACTTTCATAATTGAGGAAGAAATCACCAACCATTGCTGTCATCGCTACAGGGTTTCCTGGGAGTAGAACTGGTCTGTTGCATTGCTGTTCTTCATGTTTACCACCAGAGGGCATGAACTCTCTAGTAAAGAAAGGTGCTTGGAACAGCCTCTCCAGCTGAAACAGCCGTGCCCTGAGGCAAAAATCAGGCAAACCAGAACCACTCACTGAATGTGCATTAGTGAAACCTTTGGTCCTTGTGAGCCACTCAGCTGCAGTGCCTAAGCACCCTCCTCCCAGTCATCGGTCATTAATTCATCCCGATTCCAGTGATGCCCAGTGACAAGGGTCTGGGCTTTGCACGGGTGGCTGAGTCCCCTTCATGAGTGTCACACCAATCTCCAGAGGAGATAAAACCAGCAACACATAGGTTTGGCAGCCTTCTGTATCTTCTTCTGTCCTCTAAAAATAGCAAACCAGACTCTCAAAGGAGGGAAACACCCTTCTACGACTACAAAATTTTCCCATGACAGGCTTTTGCAACTCCGGAGGACAACAAGGGTTTCTAACGACATTAATTCACATCATGCAGCTTTTGCTGTGAGCAGATGCGCAGGAAGAGGCATTATTTATCTAAAAATAATCCTCTGTTGGCAATGTGGTATCATTTGTGCAGCCAGGAAATTCTCTTTAGAAGAATTTCTAACACAGAACAGCCTGAAGAAGAATGTCTGATTGTAGTTAGGGAGGAGGCTGTCTGGACCAACACACACTCACAGTCCAACCAGAAATCATTGCTGCAGCTCAGCTTATTCAGAAAGAGACAGCCAGAAGAAAGAAAGAAAGAAAAAAAGACAGAGAGAGAGAGAGAGAGAGAGAGAGAGAATGGAGCAGCCTGAGATAGGGTTCTTCCTTATCAGAGTATGAAAATCAGGTACTTAAGTAATGTTTATTCCTGGGAGAGCAGAGTCAACTAAGTAATGTCTGAAGAGCACTGCGAGCTAGGACAGAGAGCAGTGTAAAGGAAATAGAACTAGACAAGGTTCTGCCTAGATGGAACCTGCAGTTGAATGAGGAAGCTGAGCATTAAATAAGCACTTGGACACATTGTAAGGGGTTCAAAAGAAGAATTATATGGGGTACTGGCTTTTATAGCCAAGGGCCTCAGGAGAGGCTGCCTCCCTGAAAAGACAGTGCTTAAGCAGAGGCTTAAAGAGTAAGAATTGAGTAGACCAAAATAAGGGCTGGGGGGCCAGAGGGAGTTGAGGTTCGGGAAGGGGATGTAGGACATGCATGGGATGTGTTCCAAGCAGAGGCCCAGAGATCTAAGAGTGCTGTATACCTGGGAAAAAGAGAACCCCAGAGAACTGGACCACACACGGAAGTGTGACCATGACTTCATCACAATTTTCCAAACTAAGATTCATAACATTTTTTCAATGAAATGTTCCTCTTGAAATTAGACAGCAATTTCAAGCAATGGAAGCAATGTTGAATGAGAAGTTTGGCATCTCTTGGACCATCTGCTTTTCCTGAGCATTTCACCTTTCAGGTTAAATTATTCATCTCCTATCTGGGAAATGAACATGCAAACATCACCACCTCTCACTCTAATTTATTCATGGAGGCTACAGCTCTTCCAGAATGTTCTCCATAGAGCAATTTCTAGCCTCCTCTGGGCTAAAGGGAATAGAAATGATTACTACTTGTCTGGGTTTGAAACAACACTGTCCTCAAGGAAAACCAATGATGCAACAGGCTTCCATATGGCGAAGTTAATGACAGTTTTCAAAAGGCCTAAAACTCAGGGGTTCTTAAGCAAATTTCCTTATCCTTGGAGAAACGTATGTGGTACTGCAGACACACTACATCAAAAGCTGTTCTTTTCAAACTCTTCTTAGATCTTGCCTTCTGTTTCTTCCCCTCCACATTTAGTTTTGAGCCTTAGTCCTCTGTCCTTTCATTGCATCAATTATTTTTCCTCCTTTTAGATCTCTCTGCATATGCTACAACCTGAAATTCCCTACAAAATGTACTAAAATTATGTAACTTCAGGAGTTCCTTTTAAAAAAATGGCATCACTTACTCAGGCAAAAATGTATTAAACAGGTGAATTATATTTTTCAAATTTAGAATGAGCCCTTGCCCTTAAAATTTTAAAAAGTCTGTGATTTCAGAGAGATGCCTCAACATAGTGTTCTTCCTTATGAAGGCTTAACCCACTGACTTTGATGGAAAGCAAGAGCAGTGTTCTAGAGTGCTATGACTAGTGCCTTTTGTTGGTGGCTCTCTCTTTGTATTTCTAATCCTACCCAGATGAAACAACTGACCGGACCATCCTAGATAAGATTAAATTCTCTCTCTAAACATGGTGCTAGTGACCTCAATAAAGACCCGAGACTGGTGTCCCACAACACTGAGAGATTGTTGGGAGTGAGTGAATTCTGGAGGCCTCAGACATCTTCATCATCAACTTATTTTACTAATAAAATTTGACTTTAGAGGAATTAAGCTGATCACATATTGCTCTGTCAAAGGGAGAATGAGATGCAACCTTGTATCTACTAGGATAGCTATAATAGGATGTGGAGAAAGCAGATATTTTGTATGTTGCTGCAGGGAATATAAAATGGTACAGCTGTTGTGCAAAACAGTTTGGAGGTCTCTCAAAAACCTAAGCCTAGAGTTACCAGATAACCCTGCAATTCCGTGTCTAGGTATAGATCCAAAAACATTGAAACACGTACTCAAATACATATACATGCACATTTACAGCACTACTGCTCACCATAACCAAAAGGAAAGCAACTCAAATGTCCATCAATGGATGAATAAACAAAATGTGGTATATACATAAATGGAATGTTATTCCATAAAGATGAATAAAGAACTGATACATGCTACAACATGGATAAACCTTCAAAATTGATATGCTAAGCGAAAGAAGCCAGACACAACAGTTCACACATTGGACAATTGCATTTGTATGAAGTATTCAAAATAGATGGATCCATATGGAACAAAGATTGGCAGTTGCTAGGAGCTGGGAGGAGCTCCCATAATTTCCACATGTTGTGGGAAGGAGCCAGGGGGAGATCATTGAATCATGGGAGTAGTTTCCCCGATACTGTTATAGCAAGTCTCAGGAGACCTGATGGTTTTATAAGGGAAAACCCCTTTTGCTTGGCTCACATTCTCTCTTCCTTCTGCTGCCATGTCAGACATTCCTTTCATCTTCCATCATGTTTGTGAGGCCTCCCCAGCCAGGTGAAACTGTGGGTCCATTAAACTTCTTTTTCTTTATAAATCACCCAGTCTCAGGTATGTCTTTATCAGCAGTGTGAAGACAGACTAATACAGCAGACAAGGGGTTTTATTCTGGAGTGACAGAAATGTTTTGGAACTAGATAGGGGTGGTGGTTGCACAACAATGAATGTGCTAAACACCACTAAATTGCTCACGTTAAAATGGTTAATTTTAAGTTACGTGAATTGAGCTTCAATAAATTATTTTTTAAAAATAAAAAACATATTGTCTTGGAAAGAATGCTGATAATTACAAAATTTGATTGCTGAAGAGAGCCTGCTGAATCAGTTGATTCACATGCCTTATTTCTGTAGGTAAGGACATTAAATTCCAAAAAAGTGATATAATTTGCCCACTGCCTTTCCAAAAGTCAAGAGCACAGCAAATGTTTTCTAGTTGTTTACTTTGCTTTCCTTGTCTGTCAGCCTTTATATTAGGAGAAAACATAATTGAGCCTTTTTTTCTTTTAATCAATCTGTAAATGCCATTTTTTTCCTGGAGAAAGTGCAGAGAAGAATTTTTAAACATCCTCTTCAGGCTCAAGAATATGAATTCACCATGCATTCCACTGGCACATCTGGGACCCAGTGAGACAATGACTAATTCATGTAAACAACTGTAATTTTTCACTGCCAACTCTTGTTTACCTGATAGAGATGCACACGTAATCCTCCTTGATAAAGAAAAATAAATCTAACAATCTCCATTTGGTTTGAGAATGTCTCGTGGTCCAGATAATGTCAAGGCATTTACTTCAAACAAACAAATTAAATAAAGCCAGTGTGCAATGCTCTTAATCTACTACCTTCCCTTCCCCAGGGTCCTTCTCTGTTTTTTCTCTCTCATCTTCTGCATCTCCTACCCTCATGCTGAAATCCAGCAAGCAATGGCGACAGACCTTAAAAGTATCACAGGCTTCCTTTCAAAATAATGTTCCCTTCCCTGGACTTTCTTTCCTTTTTCCATTTCTCTCTCTCTGGTTGTTCAAACATATACAGAAATATGGATTATACTAAGTCCTTTAATTACAAAAACATTGTAAAATTTAAAACATTATAATTATATAACAACATTACTAATATGAAAAGATATGGCTTTAATTAAGAAATGTTTTTTGTCAAAGAAGTTTGTTCCTCCATGAGGTGAAATTTAATACCTAGTATAATTTAATCGACTGGCAATTCCTTTTGAAAAATATCTTTTTATTAAGTAATTTCTTAAATCTATTTGAAGGCATCTTCACACCAATCAGAAGTACTATAATAAAAGCTATTCATATTCTCATTGGAATGGTGCTTTTTAATATAACTATGGGATCTCAAAAGATGTACAGCAGAGCCTCCATATGGCACTGAAAACAGACAAGAAACTAGCTTGTTGGCATTCACCTAGTTATGGACTGAATGTTGGCACCATTAATATGTTGAAACCTCATCCTCGTTGTGACAGTATTTGGAGGTGGGGTCAATGAGAGATAATTAGGGCGTGAGGGTAAGGTAAGGCCCTCATGATAGGATTTGTGTCCTTATAAGCAGAGACATGAGAGAGATGACTTCTCTCTCCCTCATTTGAAGGTAGGGCAAGAAGGCAGCCATCTGCAAATCAGGAAGGGAGTCCTCATTAAGAACCGGACTATGCTGGCACCCAGATATCACATTTCCAGCCACCAGAACTGGGAGACAGAAATACAGTGTTGTTTAAGCCACCCAGTTTATAGTAGTTTTGTTACAGCCGTCCAAACGAAGACTTGCCTTTTGATAGTTTAAAAAACAACAATGTCTTCTTGGACATCAGTATGCTAACTCTGTAAAAGCCACCAAATCATGTTTTTGTCAGCTGTCCCCAAGGAAAATATACTCTGGCCTTGTGAAGAATCAAAAAGGTAGAAAACAAATTTCTTAAAGGAGTAGAAAAGTCCTTTGCATCTTAGTTGTCTTCCCAATAAATAACAAGCCAAATTCTTTTAAGAACAAGGAGTTGAAGATTTATCTTTCTTCCTTAATCATTGCTAACTGCATGACATTTCTCAAGCATTCACTTCACAGAAGACATTTATCTAGCCAGATAATTCTGCAAGACATGCCAGAAAAGAAAACATCTGCTTTCCACATTTAGGACCTCTTCAGCTGGTTTTGCAACAGAAACCTCAATCTAAGGTCAAATCATTGTAATAACACAGTCTCTGGCACAGTTGATGTGGTTGCAATGTGAAATGAATTGGGAGAAAACAGAAGTGAACCAATGTGGCCTCAAATAAAATGTCAAATTTCCACAAGCAAAATCCTACTAAAAAGACATCTGGAACAATGAGTAGCTGAAAATAATCCACAAACATTCTACTTTGCCCTTCTACAACTGACAAGGTTTATGGAAAGAATGATTTCTGCCTTGCATGACAACAAAGAAAGCCATTTCCAATTCAGTCCAAAAAAACCAAACAACTTCAGTAAGTATTTACTGGGTACTACATTAGTTTGTGAGGGCTGCCTTACCACAGACCGGATGGCTTAAACAACAGAAATTTATTTTCTCACAGTTCTGGAGGCTGGAAGTCTGAGGTCTAGGTGTTGACAGTGCTGGTTTCTTCTGAGATCTCTCTGCTTGGCTTGTAGATGGCAGTCTTCTCTCTGTGTTTTCCTATGGTCTTCCTCTGTGTATATCTGTCCTAATCTCTAATTATAAGGACACAGGTCATACCAGATTACTGCCCACTCTACTAGCCTCATTTTAACTTAATTATCTATGTAAAGACCCTATCTCTAAATCTGGTCATGTTCTGAGGTACTGGGGGGTTAAGGACCTCAACACATGAATCTGAGGGACACAATTCAGCCTAGAACAAATACGTAAGAGGTGTCTGGCACTGTGTGCAAACAGACTAGTATTGAAAATCAAAGGAAGTTCTTAATTGGTTCATTTTCTCTACAGAAACACAAATCTGAAAAGAAATCAAGAATCATTTTTGCCTTAGGATGTGGCAAATGGAGCTTTGGAACTGATTCATATCCAAAAGAAGGATCTCCTGCCCTAGCAACATAGCAAGATCCCATTTCTACAAAATAGAAAAAATTAGTCATGTGCGGTGGTGAGTGCCTATAGTCTCAGCTACTTGGGAGGCTGAGGTGAGAGGATCGCTTGAGCCTGGGAGATCAAGGCTGCAGTTAGCCATGATCATGCCACTACACTCCAGCCTGGGCAACAGTGCGACCTCATTTCAAAAAAAGGGAAAGTGCTGTCTGCCTGTTGCAAAAGAGATCTTCCACAGATAGCTTATCCAATGAACACTGGTGCGCATGCAAATGTGTATGTACTGGCATCTCCAGGTTGGCTAACATGGTCTCTGCCTCGTGGCCAGTCCATTCCTCAGTGATGTGGTCACGTTTCTGTTGGTTCTTCTTTCAGACACAGCCCCAAGGCCTCATTCTGACAGTCAAAGTCAGATTCCTGGTTTGCTGCCTCCAACAGTTCCACTCTGTGAGATCCTTCTGGGAAGTCTGGTTAATTTTGTTTGTACTTGGCAAAATGAAGAACTGCATGCCATTCAAAAATAACCTTTCAAACTTTACCTCAGGCCCAAGGTTTTGCCTCTCTTTGCAAGGAAATAAAAGTGCCAAGAATGTTGCCCTTATTTAGGAAATACAATATACCTTTTTAGTGAAAAATGGGTTCTAATTTGCTATTCAGAAGGTATATAATGGGTTTTGCATACTTATAGCTTCTCTTTTTAGTCTTTCTGGGAATCTAACATGCTGAATGTTCTCGGCTTTCAATTGCATCCTTCCTATCTCTAGGCACCATGCAATGTCCATAGTTTTTTCACTAGACAGCTCTCATTTTACATCCTCTTAGTGTATTACTATATTTTTAATTCTATACAGAGGATCTCAGTCATTTCTCAACATCCATTGCCCCAACAATTATTTTTACTTAAACAAAGTATATAATCTTTTCCTTTGATCAATTATATCAGAATACCATGGTGTGTTTAAGTGCTAAGACACTGAGGACAGCACCACTCAAGAAAGAGTGAGGCATCTGTAGAGCCAGCCTTGCAGAGTTAATCTGCCCTTAGCTAGTGGTGGCCATAGAGTAAAGTCTCCATGTACAAGGGAAGCCAAGCTCTACTGCTGAAGCCTAAAACCTAAGCTCTCCACAGCTAGAAGATGCCATAAAATAGAAACAAGCCACTGACCTGCATTTAGTAGGTGGTTCTGTATAAACAAGAACAGGAACAGAATTCAGGTGATGATACCAGAATTGAGGACTAGACCAGCAGGGAGGGATGTTGTATTCGTCCATTTTCATGCTGGTATAAAGCACTTTTCAAGACTGGGTGATTTTTTTTTTTTTTTTGAGACAGAGTCTCACTCTGTTGCCAGGTGCCAGACTGGAGTGCAGTGGCACGGTCTCAGCTCACTGCAACCTCCGCCTCCCAGTTTCAAGCAATTCTCCTGTCTCAGCCTCCCAAGTAGCTGGGACTACAGGCATGTACCACCATGCCCAGCTAATTTATATATATATATTTTTTAGTAGAGATGGGGTTTCACCATATTGGCCAGGATGGTCTCCATCTCTTGACCTCGTGATCCACCCGCCTCGGCCTCCCAAAGTGCTGGGATTACAGGCGTGAGCCACCACACCCAGCCCGAGACTGGGTAATTTCTAAAGGAAAGAGGCTTAATTGACTCACAGTCCTGCATTACTAGAGAGGCTTCAGGAAACTTACAATCATGGCAGAAAGGGAAGCAAACACGTGTCCTTCTTCACATAATGGCAGGAAGAAGTGCTGAGCAAAAGGGGAAAAGCCCCTTATAAAACCATTAGATATCTGAGAACTCACTCGCTATCATGAGAACAGCATGGAGGTAACCACCTAATGCTTCAATTACCTCCCACCATGTCCCTCCTACTACAATTTAAGATGAGATTTGGGTGGGGACACCACCATACCATGTCAGATGTTAACCCATCCAAGCACAGGGTACAGGAAATACCACTCTTTGGAATATGGAAATCATTGAACTAAGCAGTGGGAGCTAGTACATGCAAACATGAGTTGTTTAGGCAACTCAGATACAATGTCAGAAGGAAAGCAAAGAGAAGGAGAGCTGTGGCCAGCACAGAAGACATTGGGAAGACAGAAGGTTACATAGAATTAGCTTGGCCCTGTTGAAAAGTCCTGGAGATCCTGGGAGAGATGGCTGGAGAAGGAAACTTAAATGTTGAAACCAAAAAAGGAGAAAGCTAGACTAGAGTAAGGTAAGGCCCTAAAGGATGAGAAAGGAGACTAAGAAGTGACCACAAGTTTCCTGATCAAGGAAAGG
The DNA here is from genome assembly GCA_963573385.1 of Cacajao melanocephalus. NCBI lineage: Eukaryota > Metazoa > Chordata > Mammalia > Primates > Pitheciidae > Cacajao > Cacajao melanocephalus. The sequence goes on from CAUYLG010059890.1 coordinate 64,706, forward strand.
GCCGCCCGCCCAGGATTTCCCAAAGTGCCCGAGAGTGATGTCTTCCAAGATGAAGATTTCACCTGCAGTACTAGTCTTCAGTGTCCTGAAGGATAGTTACCTATTCTCAAAGAACTCAACAATATCACTTCCATTCTGCCCTCTGTGCATCTGCAGCTAAAATTTCTCCATACTTTTCATCCTCAGGTTTTTCCTACCAATTCAACTTGCTAACAGAGGACCCAAGTCTCCCATTCTTTCTATTTAACCTGTCTCTTTTTATCCAGGTAATTGCTTTTATTATCTAGGTAATAGCCACAAATGCCATTCTAAGCCTTAGTCAAACATTATATTTAAGTCACTCTATTCAGTTGCAAACTTATTTGATTCTCATCTCTGTGGATTAATTTTTATATAGATACCTTTAATGGTAAAACTTTCCAAATTATTTTCTTATTTATTCTTTTTGACTAAGAATTATCAGTTATTTCTTATGTCTCATTTCTTCTTCCTATCGCCCCTGTTCATTTTTATAGTAAAAGGCTTTGTACTTTTATCTGAGCCTCTTTTTTAAAAAATTCCTCTCAAAAGCGTCTCTACTTTTAGTCTTCTAAATCAAGTTAATGAATTGTCTGCTATCCCAGGCCCTCTGACACCTGATCTCTGAGTAGAAGCCTGTGGTTCTGGTATCTTATACAATGATTCACTGCAGAGATATCTCTCTGAGCCTGGGATTTCATGACACTGAAAACACAGAACAAGCTTTATCAATGGCAGTCATATTTCATCTACATATAGAAACTGCTCACGTACCTCAGGGGAAGGTTTCAGAAACAGACGGCCTACCTTAGAGACTACATGCACTCAGAATTTCTTATTTGGAATTACACTTTACATGAATAAAAAATACAGCAAAACATCTAAAGCTCTAAAAATGTATACAGAGACCTCTATAAATACCAGACATGTTGTCTGCAGCACAATTTATTACCTGGTCCAGTATTTGGGTACATTAATGATTTAACACCATGTAACCTCTCTTGACACGGAGCAACCAAAAAAAAAAAAAAAAACTTCAAAATGTGCAACAACAATAAATATCAAGCTTTCTAATCTAAAATATATAAATATAAAATATGAGTCTTTTCTGGAAACATCTTAAGAAAATCCGGCAACCACTTGTCCATGGGTTGGTGTCTGATGTTGACGGTGCTTACATTCAGAACATATCACCTCAGATCCAATACAATTATTTTTATGTCTTTTACCAACACATGTTTGCATATCTAGGAAAGAAAAAATTGGTTTTACCATAGGTTTAATTTTATCATAATGTTTACCATTAATGTTTACCATATGATTTTCTTTAGAGAGGGAGTACAGATTTCCTAATTTTAAACTGTTCCTGATTTCTAAAATATTTCCAATCGGAACAAATATAATTACATTTATTCATTTTCAACAACAACAAAAATATTTACAGGGGTTGCCAAACAATTTCATTTTAGGTAAATTCTAACTTCAATATAATGTTCTCTTGACATTCCACCAAGAAAATTAGAGAAAAAAAAAAGGTGTAGTCATATGTTTCTTTTGGACTATGCAACGGTAATCAAGAAGTATGATTGCAGTTTTCATCCAATTGCTATGAAAAAACTGATTTGGCCATATCAAGCAGAAAGAATTCATGTGACATTTTAAATATCATCTTCTGTAATAATTGTTTACTTATTTGGACTCTGAAGAAAATGTTTAAATATCATACATATATATAAGTGGAAAGGTAACTTTGTGCATCATTAATTCTGTTACAGAAATACTGATTTTTTTTGTAAATACAATTATTTTGAGAATAAATCAGAAATTAAGTATACAGATAGATCAATCTCTGAGATAAAACTACAAAATAAGCAGTACAGTGTTTTAACTTATATTAGACTGCTACTATTTCTCTCCTTAAAAAAAGGTCGGGGGGGCAATGAACAATAAATATCTGCAAAAATAACTAATATGATGTACTCACACTGAACAGCCGGGGCTCCTTGGTGTGTGGATGAAAGCCCTTTTTTTTACAAGCAGAAACCTCAAGCATGCCAGCATTGGTGAGCCTGAAGATGCCAGTGCTAAATTTCAGAGTGAAAACAAAGTAGAAAAATTAAGGATCATTTGGGCATTCCAGATGCTTTATTTGAATAGTACATGCATACATATTCCTCAAATGGGATTGAGAAATCACAAACTAGGAATTCCATAGTGATTTAAAAAAAAAAAAAAGATTGGCCCAGAGGAGAGAAACCGGGAGGAGGCAATGCTGCTCCTAAGAGACTGCAGGACCGTGAAGGGGACAAGGCAGCTAAGCTATTGCGTGTGACCCTAGAGGAAAGGCCAAGGCCCCAACGGAGAGTCCCATGGAAGGAAATTATAAGTGGCAGATATTTCTAATTCTTCTAATAATGTTAATACAGATTATAGCAATAGCAAATATTTATTGAGTGCCTGCTGTGGTACCAGGCACTATGCTAAGCAATGTACATAGACTATTAACTAATTTAATCTTCACATCCATCCCTCATGGACACGTATCAGGGACAAAGAAGATGAGGCCCACAGTGGTCAAGTATCCGGCCTAACACACCACTTGAGGGGTGGAGCCAGGATTCCAATATGTTTGTTTGAGTCCTATGCTCATAACTACTCTACAATAATCATTGTCTCCCAAAAGTAGAAAGGTTTTTTCTCAGCTAAGGCTAGAACGTTTCTTATGGTAGAACATGATACAGTAGAAATAAGACTTCAAAAGGCTAACTGGGATAGCATCCTTCTTAAGTGTTATTCACTTCAAGGTCACGCTAACTGAAGAAAGAAAACCAGAAATTCCGCCACTGAAAGAACCTTAAACTGCAGAGCTGTAGGTCTATGCATCTGGCTGCCACAAATCTCTTTTTCCCAAGGGCATTGTGTGCTTGCTAATCCAAGTACCACAACCTGGTGTCTGGACACAGAGGAACCCAGCAGCCCTGGACAAAGCCTTCTTTGGGCTCCCCTGAAGAGTTACACTTACTCTTTATGCTTTGGGGAGCAAACAATGGCAATGGCCTCTGGCAACATGAGTTGATAGGAACAGTGGGTGTGAAGATCAACGCTGGATAAGAATGCAGTTTGGGTGGGATGTGTCTATAAATAGAAAAGAAGACAATCTTATTAGGATAACTGTCTCAGCCAAGGCCACAGCCTGTTTTGAGAGAAAACTCTATCTGCTTTTTAATTTTTTTATCATCATTGATCAAATAAGGATTTTAAAAAAGGTTTTGCTGACATAATCCTTTCCTTTATGCATTCCTATTATTTGCTATTTTGGAATAACTACGACATTGAGAAGAGGCTCCTAGAAGTGTTAGTGTACTTTCTTCCTTTTGGGGAAAGAAAGAGCTGGAAATTAATTTGCCAGAGGCTTTAAATAGATTCTCATATGATTATCACAACTCATTTATGAGACAATTATTTTATTATGTCAATTTTACATACAAGGATCCCAAAACTAAGGGACGTTACCTAACATGTCTGTGGTCACACAGCTGGTAAGGAGCAGAGCTGTGACTGGAAACCCTGGATACAACATACTTATATACAACACAATGGACATGAAAAGAAGGTTTTCACTAAACAGACCACATGTTGCTGTGTATCCTTTTATGGATTACCATTTCCTGTAAATGGGAGAATGGGAGACTCCAAGTTGTCGAAGATATTTGGGACTAGTCTTGCATAGCAACTAAATACTCACATGAGGAGAAAGAAAGGGGGATTATAAATTAAAAGAAATCTGCCAAGTTTCTGGCTACATACAAACATGTTTATGCATGGCCAATCAGAGGTTCATATTTGAACATAAAAAATAAATGCACAGATAGTTATTTTAAAAATTCATCTTAAACCCTAATTGCTCTTGGTAAAAAAGAATGGGACTATTTTCATCATGAAACAAAGATTCTTGCCACCACTGTCTAGGTCTTGACTCCATTATGCACTAGCTAAATGACACTGCGAAGGTTTCTTAACTTTCTCTTGCTCATTTCATCATGTGTATAATTGAGATAATATTTTTTTCATGGGATTGTTATGAAGATCAAATGAGACAGTCCATTAAAATTCTTGGAACAGTGCTTAGCACACAGAAATCAAAGTCATTGGCTGTTGTTATTGCTGTTGTTATTTCAGTGTCATCTTTATTAACTAAAGGCACAGATCCATCGTAGTAGCTAAATGCCTTTACACAAAACTATATTCTATTAGAGAAATGTAAGATTTTAAAACTATTTTTATGCCAGGCATAGTGGCTCATGCCTGTAATCTCAACGCTTTGGGAGGCCAAGGCGAGAGGATAAGTTAAGCCCAAGAGTTGAAGACCAGCCTGGACAATATAGGTAGACTCCATCTCTACAAAAAAAAAAAAAAAAAAAATTAATTAGCCAGGGTTGGTGGCATGTGCCTGTAGTCTCACATGCTTGAGGGGGCTGAGGTGAGAGGAGCACTTGAGCCAGGGAGGTCAAGGCTGCAGTGAGCTGTGATCACTCTACTGCACTTCAGCCTGGACAACACAGCAAGACCCTGTCTTGAAAAGAAAAAAAAAAAAGGCAAGAAAACCTTTTTTCTCCTTTAATAGAATGAATGTAAAATCCGTTGATTATTTATAGAAAGATACATATTCTGCAAGGAAAAAATAACACTTTGTCTATAAAAACTTAGATCAACAAAGGAATGGAAATTATTATAATTTTTAAAATGCAAATCTTCAGTAGGGGTATGAGTGGGAGTACTGACAGCCTGTTATCTTACAACGAATACCTTCTCTTTGTAAAATAGAGCCTCCTATGTCTTGGTGAGAAATTAAAAATTGTTCAAAGAAACTATAGTGCTGTGGAGGGAGCAAGCAGGTTATCAAACAGACAAGTCACTCTGCTTGTCAATTTATTTCCACACAGAATGCATACCACATGACCTGAGTCCTTCATTTCTGCCAAAAGGAATTATGTCTATTCCAATGAGGACAGTTTTCCCATGAAAGAATGATGCTCCCATTCCCTCACTCTACGGAAATGAACATGATGATGATGATGGTAACGGTGGAAGCAGATGCCATTTATTGCAACTGAATAATGTGAATTAACTTTCCATGAGTCATATCATTGAATTCTCACAGCAACCAGATAAGTGCTATTATTATCCCAATTTTGCAGATGAGGAAACTGAGGTAAGCAGAAAAGTGACCTACCTGCTGATGTCCATAAAGCTAGTTAAACCAAAAGTCTAAATTCAAATACAGGTCTGTCTGATTATGTTTCAGACCTTTTTTCCTATGACTAATTTGTTTTTGAAAAAGTCAGCTCTGGAATTTGTTGCTATTATGCTTAATAAAAACCATTATAAAAAGTCTTTACAATCACTGAGGTTTAGAAATGTAACATTTTTGTATTTTCATCCAACTATAATATTTGATTCAGTGAAATAAGTTTAACAAGAAGTCTTAGAATTCCAGAATTATGCTAAACTTATTAAATAACTTACCTTCATAATTGCATGCATTATGTCCATAGAAGGTCATAGGGGAAAACTTTTGTTTCTAGTTTGGGAAATGTTTTGTTAGATAAACTAGCATTGACTTGTCAATGTAAATGCATAATTTAATGGGCTGTCATTCTTGCTAGAATTTGTTTTGCTTTAAAATGCATTTTTGTTACAGAAATTATGTTAAGCTAAATAATATAGCAATGTCCAGGCAAACTGTAATGCATATTACTTACTGTTAAGTAAAGCAAATAGACATATGAAGAGTTTTGCAAACTCTTCATTATAAATAATTTATTGCATTTGAGAGGCAGTTTATACTTTTCAAAGAGTTTTCATACCTGATATCTTGTTTCCTGTTCACAGAAATTCAGTGAGGAGAGAAGGCATTCATTAGCCTCACTCAGTCAATGAAGGAATCTGGAAATGAGGCTAGAATTCCTGACTGATAGCACATAGTAATTTACAGGTGGTATTGGGACTAAAGTCTCCTGTACCCTCAGGAATTGCATAATACCAAATGCTTAGCAAGTGTGTGTGTGTGTGTGTGTGTGTGTGTGTGTGTGTGTGTGTGTAGCACTGGTGAGAGCTCCTCTATAAAGCAAGTAAAATATAAAATGACTATGTATCATTCCTCAAGGATACCTGGAGGTACCCAGAATGTGTTCTGGAAATTTTCTTGGCTGGTATCCCATCTCAGTGAGATGACTTATCCCTACTTCCTATGGTTTGAATGGTGGGGTCTCCACCAATATTCGTGATGAAACTTAATCCTCAATGCAACAGTATTAAGAAGTGTGGGCCTTGGGAGGTGATTAAGTCATGAGTACTCCACCCTAATGAATGGTGTTAAGGCACTTGTGAAAGGGCTCAAGGTTGAAGGCGAGCTCTCTTGCCCTTATGCCTTCCACCTTGTGAGGATACAGCAACAAGGTGCCATTTGTGTCTACTGAAGGCTACTCGTGGAAGCTGAGAGTAGCCCACACTAGACACCAATGCTGGTGCTTGATCTTGGACTTTCCAGTCTCTAGAACCAGACAAAACGAATTTCTGTTCTTTCTAAATTACCCTTATCAGACATTTTATTATAGCAGCAAAAACACACTAAGACATTATCCTAGATCCAGCTATGTGAGACTGAATGGAAAAAATTTTCCCCAGATGGATTGAACTATGGCTAGAAAGGATAGATTATTATCACCAATTATAACAGCTACAATTTTCAGAGTCCCTCAAAATATGTGCTATAAAATTCACCAATAGGATCTCATTTAGTATGAAACATTCTGTGAAGTCAATTATTACAATCTCTACTTTATGGATAAAACTGATGCTCAGATTGCTTAATAACTTGCCAATGCTCCTACAGAGAATTCTCAGCAGAGTTGAGATTTAACGTCATGTCTATTTGATTTGTAAGCCATTTCCTGCTCCCATGACGGCCTGGTGGATGTTGGAATTCAGTGTTTTGAGCCCTATCCTCTTGCTTTACTCTACAGCTGTTTATGCAGTGATCCATACATCCTTTGCCTATCAGAGAGGGGTCAGGGAGTGTAACTGATATATACAAATACATGTTTAAAAGAAACATTTTCAAAATAATCTAATTTAGACCCACATTAATAGTTGTCTAATCAAATTGGTTAACAATTTGGCTAAGCCTTCACTAGGCTATGTAAAATCATCTAAAAAAAAAAAAACCTGATTTCCAAATGTTACTCTTTCTTCCTCTATATATCTTTTAACTTTGGATGACACAAAAAAGCATAAGATATATGTTCTCCAAATCCAGATTTGACAGATTTAGATACAGTCTAACACTGAAAAACATGCTATAATATGCTGACCTTTATTTTTTTCTAATATCTGTTCTTCTTTTCTCTTTGAGAACCACCACTTAAATGACAACCTTTATTACATTTGAAAATATTAAAAAGAAGAAGCTATTTAAATGAAGCTGAACCTTTTCAAGGAGGAAAACAGCACGCCATACAAAAATAAACGGAAACCCAAGAGGTCAAACGTACATGGATCCATCCTAGAGTGAGGAGATCATGTTGATCCTGAACATTGAATAATTCTTCCACATTCTCCACGTCACAATAGTCTGGTCCCGCAGACTGCTTTGGCACAATTACATGGGTAATAGTAAATTCATTATGTGTCTAAAAAACAAGTAGCAGAAAGAATGACATGCATCTGACAAAAAAAAAATAATAACTGAACAGGAAGTGCAATGTTTAAGACTAGAGAGTCCCCAAGTAGGGGGTTGTGTCCAGGTACAGGGACCACTTACATCATCCCTCCCTGTACCCGGACACACACCCCTTCCCAATTCAAAAACAAAGTCCCAACAGTAAAAATGGATTCTTTGCCAAAAGTTTGTGAGTCAGTTGTTTGTAGCTTGAAATCCACTTTCACAATAGAAAACGTAACATAAATAAGAATTCCCATTCCAGGCTGGTCTGTGGAAGTTTAGTTAATAAAATGATTTCTTGATATATCTCATAATGGAAAAACTAGAACAAAACAAGGGCAGGTTTATTTGGAGGAGGGAGATACTAGCTAAATAATTTTGTGGTGTTCCCAAAGGGCCTTTCTTAGGGGTGTGAAAGTTGATGGTTTTGTTTTTATTTTACTAATTATATTCAATGTCACTTTAAGCCCTAAGACATTCTTTGAATATTGGGAGGCCTCACTAGGATCTCCTGTAATTAAGATAATGTTTTGGATTTGCAATCAGATAAAGGGAAAGGAAAAAACAAATTACCCCTTTAGGCAAAAGATAAGAGTTGAGAGGAAGAGGCTTGTGAAGTGCCCTGAGATCCTCAGGGAGAGATGTTTGTGCAATGACAGGCTGTCTTCCTTCCCCCAGGCCGACTGGCCTTTCTCCCCTACACAGCACCATCCTCTCTCTGGCCTTAAGGCTTTCCCATACACAATGCACTGTTCCTTCACCCCGATTTCAACTCTTCCCACCATCTAACCTCCTCCTTTATGTATTCTTCAGGCCTAGCTCAAATATCACTTCTCAGGGAAACCCTTCTCAACCCCTCAGATAAAGTGAGATTTCCCAGTTACACAATCCCATGATGCCCTGCACTTGCACAGACAGCACTCAGCCCCACTTATAATTAGTCCTCTGTCTGGGTCTTCACAGCATGGTAAGCATCATGAGGAAGGGACTGTGGCTGTTGCAGGGCACCAAATGCCAACACCCAGCACAGTGCCTGGCACATTTAGACATTCGGTAAATGTTTGTCTGACAGCGGAGTGAATGACTCATACGTGAATGAATGAATCAATCTGAATACAACACATGATGTGGGGGTGGATGCTTCAATAGCACACTGTTCAACAGAGGTGACTGTAGATGCCCATTCTCCTGTGCTTGCCACTAATGGCTTCCTCTCTCGGAGGGAAAATGATGACAAAACACTGGAATGCAGCAGGAGATTGTGTACTGAATAAAACGTATTATTCAATAAAGCAGAGGTTCCTAAGCTAAATTTTGAGGACTAAAAATATACCTGGACCCAGATATATAAACTGGTACTCAAAACAGACTATGAAAGGACACCTCCAAAGAAACATGCATCTTTGTTGTAGATAGGAAATTGAATGCATCTCCTCTCTTTCATCTCCTTCTATTAGGACATTGTCTTTCATCACATACTTATGATGACATCTTCCATAATTAAATATGTCCTGTGCTTACAGACTTTATTTTGTTGAAGATACTGCCTTAAACTAAAGAAAACAACAAAACCCTAGTTAGCAAGGTGACACATGCCACAGATAAAGTTAATTATGTGAATGTATGTGAAACTAACAATTGCAATAAAAATTTGATTTGGTAAATCAGGTAGATTTGGAAATCTGAAGACCTGTATTCCATACTATTTTTCTAATCAAAGATTTAATTTATAGTTTGATTCTTCAGGACAAGTTTTTATAGTGTCTCTTAAATTTTACAATCTATTTTATAGAAGGGTTATTCCATCAATAATGACAGTAGCTTTATAAAATTAATCTGTATAAAGTTAATTTCATAATATTGTTTACTCTTAGCATGTTTTTACTCTGTTCCACTTGTCAGAAGAACACTAGTACTATTAAAAGTACCCTTTGCAGAGATATATATACATATATAAAGATCATACCAGTTTTCCACAGAGTATTCCACAGGTTTCTATTCCTCTCACTGTATTAGCTTCTGCCAGCTGCAGAAATCTGTGGCAAAGATCTTTTGGCAAAACTACACATCGCAGTCCTTCAACCACTAAATCTAAGAAACAAAAAACGAAGAAAAGGCTAAAAAACAAACTGTATGTTCCATCTCTCAAAATTGTTATGGCAAGCAGTTGCAGGTGGGCATAAATTTCAAAAATAAAAGTATCAGGTGTTCCACTTTCCACATTTTATTTTAAAACTCTTAGAAGTAAACATTAACTAGAAGTAAAATTACATTGTATATATAAATTATTTTATAAGCAAAGTGAGAAGGTACAAGCACTTTTACATGTTTGTACCCTGGGTCAACTATTTACATGTCATGTTATTTTTAGGCATGAAGCAAATATAAAGTTAAATGCACAGGCTGCATAGAATGCATTTTATATCCTATAAGACATAGGACAAATATCCTGTTTACCATATTACTTATATCTTTATGAAAGTTGGTGATCAGTAAGTAAAAGCACAACATTTTGGGAAACAATTAGCAGTAAAGTAAGTTTTAAAATGATTGCCTGTTATAATTCATTTCAAATAAGTGGAAACACAAATTTCATCTGACAGTGTCTGCGAGGAAGAAGTCTGTATTTTGGAAACTTGCCAGCACTGATCTGGCAATACTGAGCAGCACTAATTCTTGCAGAAACACACAGTCTATTTGGAGGTTAATTATCTATGTGTATGAGATTCTCTCAGTCCAAGGAGGATGCTAAACATACTGAGTTTAAACATTTTATTGCTGAGCAATGGTCTGGATAAACAATTTTCTCTCCAGTGTAAGTGTTTACCTTTAAGATGTATTTCTAAGTTAAAATACATAGAAGACAAAAATACTTAAAAATATTTATCATTTAAAATCTCTATTCAATGATAAAATACTTCTCATTTATTATAGAGCCTCTGCTCTACTGGGGGCAAATCATATTTTCTAAATTTTAAGGTTTTATATAGTAAAAGTCAGAGAGTATTGAAAGTTACTTCTGTTATTCACACCATACTCTGTAGGGGTCCTACTACAATTAATGAAATGAGAAGGACCCTCCCAGATGCTATAGAAATATGGTTCCATCCGATGAGCCTCAATGTCCCACAGGGGTGCATTTCATCACTTACTCTGAACAGCACTTAGAGTAGCAGCTGGAGTTAAGGCCCTGTTTACAGGAGGAGAGTGGCTAGCATAATTGGTTGCATCACTTTTATCAGGTTGATCTGCAAATACATTCAGCAAGGAATTGTTCTGGTGTGTGGAAAAGCAGGACAAAGCACTCCCATCAATCTGCTCCGACAGCCCGGAGGTTTCCTGACTTCGCATCTGACCTCGGGCTAATTCTTGCTTCTTGAGTTGATCTTCGAAAAACAGAAACTGCTCAGATTCTAGCTGCTGCTGGCGCATCTGAGCAATCCGCTTCCTTTCTGCCTCTATCAATCTCTGATGCTCCAGTTTTTTGAGAATTTCAGCTTTATATTTGTTCTAAAAAATGTGGCAGCCAGGAGAGAAGGTTAGTTTTCAAGGCAAAAACATTGAACTGCAATTAGATGTTTTCAGTCTTCTAGCAGACAGAGAAAAGGCTAGATGCTGTTATATGCCCACAGGGACACTCAGGGAACAGTGAGAGAAAAACACAAGACCAGGGCAAAGGCCCCTTGATCTGATTAAGATAGTAGTTCTAAATTCACTGATATTTTACCAGAGATGATAGGCCATGACAGTCAGGATCCTTCCATTCCCTTATGCTTCTAAATACTGGAATATCAAGGTCAAGGTTGTTTGCTCAGTCAGACTGACAAGACCATATGAAACAAGATATCTCACCCTTACTGCACTTCCAATATAGTGGCCACTAGCCACATGTGATTAATTGAACTTGATTAAAATGAAACAAAATTAGAATTAATTAAACAACATTCAGTACCTCTGGCATACTAGTCACATTTAAGTGCCTAGTAGCCACATGTGGCTAGTGGGTACCATATTGGAAAGTGTCAAACAGAACACTTCCAGCATCACAGGGAGCTCTATTTAACAGTGCTGTCCTAGAACCTTTTGCATTTGACTCTAGAACTCATACTCTGCTGGAAATTTATGGATAAGAAGGAATCACTAAAAAACGATTATTAAAATGTGTTCCAACCTTCTCTATCACCACTAACCAAGAGTTTTATTAAAAATGAGGAGTCCCAAGCTCTCCAATCCTAACAAAATATCCAGGCTTATTAAGTCAGATAATATGAAATGTTAATGAGCCTTCCAGGTGATTTTGATAGAAACTAGATTTGGAAGCTACCATAAGGTGGCATTAGTATGGGGCACACAGCTTATAGAGGCACATTCAGCTGCATACAAATCACCCTGGGTCTAATTGCAGTTGCAAATCCTGATTCAGCAGGTCTAGGGTGGAGCCTGAGATTCTGCATGTCTAACAAACTTCCAAATGATGCTAATTCTGGCTGAAGCAAGGGCTCACAGGCATATCTGTGCATCTCTCCTAGGCTTAGTGCTGCTATTCTAAATCCACAGAGATTTCTACGTGAGATATTCCTGCAGGCTGTGAAGTGACAGGTATCAAAGGCAGAACATGGAACAGCTGCAGAGCCTGTTCCTCCCTGGAAGATCCTGAAGAGGAAGATCACACACATTGCTGACTGTGGAAAAGAGACTTGAACTGGGCTTTCATCTCCCTTGCTGTTGCTTTGTCTTACCCTCCAAGATCACTTCTATCTTTCATATTTCAAGTCATTAATACGCACACTTGAGGGACATTTCCAGTTTCAACATTCCCTCTACTGCTTGGTTAAAACTCATCACTCAAACCAGCCTTCCAGCATGCCCATAGAAAGTAAAAAACATCAATGACCATTTTCAGAGCTGATGAGACTGAACAGAAGTGAGAGTCAGTGAAGGTGGTAACCTCCAAAGCAAATAAAACACAAAAAAGCAAAATAGCATTTATAATAATGCTATGTTGAATGTGAGTATCCTATACACTAACTGGCCAATTTCTTCTTCCAATGCCTTTCTGCCTCTCAGACTTTATCATCATGTTCATTCTTTATTAATAACAATCCAGAAGCCACCACTTTTGGGTGATAACAGTTACATTTCAACCACATGGTTAGCTATTATTCCATCTCACTCAATATTGACTGTAACATTTTAAGAATCAAATTCACATTTCTAAGGCCTACATAATTAGACACATCAAAAACCATATACTGCTCTCCCTGCCTCCTACTGGCTGTTCATCTGGCAAAGAGCAGCCATCTGGCTCAAGGTTACATTGGCAAATATAATCAAATGTTGATCAAAAAGTCCTGCTTAAATCACTGCAGGAAATCTGTTTTTTAACACATTGCTTTATTGGATGTTGTAGGGAAATAGAAATACCACACTGCTGGTGCAACTGCTTAACCTGGATATCGGCATATATTTTTTATTGGTTTCACATCACTGCATCTTTAATTTTTAATTTAAATGCACATAACATTTGAAAAACTCATCACATAAAATAAAATTCAAAAAATACTTGTACATAAAATAGTCATGAAATAAATTTACCAACTGAACTTACTTTGCTTTGCAAATATTCCTGGTATTCTATGTTATATTTCTTTAAAAGGTCGTTTTTCAATTCATCTGTCCTTGGGAATGCAATCTCCTTCAGTTTCTTTTAAAAATATATACACATATTGATTAGTGGGATTTTCAATATATTCTTTCAGATCATCAGGTGAGAAAGAAAAACAGCTGGTAGGTGTATTACAAATAAAGTCATGAGTAACCAACGATGGCAGAAAAATAAATCTCTTTTGATGGGTCCAAAATATAACTCTCCAGCAGGAAAGAAACATTATTATCCCTTTTGTAAGACCTTTATTGGCTCTACTGATTAGGTAAGCATTTTGTTATAGCCCAATGCTATAAGACGTAAATAGCTAGAGCTTTGTGGCTACCTTTGTGGCACCCCATTTTTAGGCAGTGGTTTTGAAATCAATCACACATTCTATAGTACGTAAATCATGTAGCATCAGAATTAGAAGGGATGTGAGAGAATGCATGGTGGATAGGGATTTCTAGACATGCTCGACTATAAAAAGAACATCTGGGGCACTTTTTAATAAAAATACAGATTCCCAAGCCTAATCCAGATCTACTGAATTAACACCTCTAGAGAAGGGGTCTGGGATTCTGGATCTCAAACAACTTCCTCAGGGATTCTTACTGGCAGCAAAACCTGGGAATTCTTATATAGTGCAACTACGTCTTCCTTTTTACAGGTGAGGAAACAAAGGCCAGGAGAGACTGAAAGTCCTGTTGGGCATTATGCAACTGGCTAGTGGCCCATTTAGGACTGGAACTCAAGTTTCCTGACTCTAGCTCTTTCATCAAGTTTCTAATCTCTTAATCTTTTGTCATTCATTCATTTATTTATTCATCTTTCTATTTATTCGATAAGCGTAAACAAGAGAAATGTATATGCTTTCGGAGAATTTTTCTCCTACAAAAATAAATAAGCATAACCCTATAGTACATGAGTCACCTTGGCAGCCTGGCACCTTTGGTTTCCAAACAGAGCTCTCTGAGGTTGAAGGAACAAAATAATTGAGAGGAAATGCTACATAAAGACCTGAAAATAATTGATTCTTCATGTAAGTGACTGTAAACTTTAAAAAAAGTTGGCTGGGTGAGATTGCTTACACCTGTGATCCTAACAATTTGGGAGGTGGAGGAAGACAGATCACTTGGTGTCAGGAGCTCCAGATCAGCCTGGCTAACATGGTGAAACCCCATTTCTGCTAAAAATACCAAAATTAGCTGGGCAGGGCAGGCTCCTGTAATCCCAACTAATGGGAAGGCTGAGGCAGGAGAATCACTTGAACCTAGGAGGCAGAGGTTGCAGCGAGCTGAGATAGCATCACTTCACTCCAGCGTAGGTGACAGAGCAAGACTCTGACTCATAAATAAATAAAATGTAGATCATCATTTGACAAAATCTGCATTTTGCTTATGCATCCTCAGGTCTGAAAAGACTCGTAGGAAAGCTTTTATTTCATTATGTGGTAAAATGTTTTTCAAAAATTATTTAAAATTTCATGCTATGATTGGCTTTGTATACGTGATTTTATCTTCCATCATATAAGATCAACACAAATTATTAAAGACAAATAAGTGGGAAACATTGCAAATGTTTATTTAAAAGAATATGTTCATAGCTAGACATAACCAAAATTACAGATAAAGCAATTATTGGTGATAAATAAATCACTAAAAAATTGATGATAAATTACAACACTCTTTTTCTTTGACAGTATTTTATCCCACCATCTCCTGCTTCCCCCAGCACACTTGATAATTCCAGTTTTATAAGATGTAAATAGCTAGAACTTTGTGGCTGCCTTAATAACTAATATTAATTTTCAAATAGTTATTGAGTTCAGGGCTGTATAAAATAATTAAAACTAGCAAAAATGACTGTCTGGAAGAAATTCGAAGAAATATGCAACATTCTCTTAATCTCTGGGAGGAACTGTAAAATAATTCCTTCTTCACACCATAAGGTAACATTTTTCTTTCTTTCTGTTCTGCCAGCATCAATTAGACAAACCACACTGGCTCAGCAATGATCATTAAACGTCTAAGAAAAAAATCGAAACATCATTGTTAATGGAATCAATTTCTTGTGCTCAAACTCTCAAGAGAAAGAGAAAGGGGAGGAAGGGGAAGAGTGAATCAATAATGGATAGTTATGGAGCATTTGATCCCACAGTGGAGAAGAAAACCCACAATACCTTCATAATATCCTGCTTTTCAGGTACTGCACATTGCTGGTAATCTCGATGGTTAGGAAGCTTTTCTACAAACAATCTAAGAAAAGAGAAAACATGTCCTTAGCATTACATGACAGCAAAAGCTCAATAGTGGTTTCTAATATGGGAATGAGCATCCTTTTTCAAAAATGACATGTTTAATAACTTATTCATTTTCTTGTAGTCTTTCCATCTGCCTTTTCACTAAAGGCTGGCATGAGTAATATTTTGGTATTAAGGGTTAAACTCAACAAACTAAGCACCAAAGTTAACAAGGTTAAGGTCAGGGTACTCTCTAAACAAATCAAGTCACTCTGATCTTTCTCAGGCCCTGCATGTTTAACCCCATAAGAGCACATCTTACTTTTTTGCACTGCCAGCAACACAGAGGATCACATAAAAATATCAGAGCATGAAAAGAGTCATGTAAATCCTTTCTCATTCTTGGAAAAAACTCAAACAACCACTGATGAATCAGCAGCACCATCATGTATGTATGAAAAAAACTCTTAACAGAAAACTCATAACTAAAAGAAATGACAACCAGAATCCCTAGGAGGTGCTAATTAGGAGTTCGTTATTTTTCATCACCTTTTGGGGAACAAGATAGCAGCAGTGAAGGGAAATTCCTACAGCAAATCAGGTGCATCACTTCCAGGTAAAGTGAAGAAACTGCTACCACAAGGGCAGGAAATTCTCTTTTTTATGCACCGAAGTATCCTCAGCCTGAAGAGTAGCATCCAGCTCATAAGTGCTCAATAAATGTTTGCAAAATGAATGAATAACCCTTCCTTGATAAATCATAATGATCTGAAAATGCTATTTCTGATCAACTAATATGTTACATCTTATACTTACTGATTCTGTAAATCAATTCACGCACACATATACTCATCATTTCATCTCACCTGATGACAAGGCTATAGGATAGACAGAAACGTTAGCATAATTCCCATTTTTAAATGAGAAAATTAAGGCTTAAAGAGGCTTTAAAAGTTGTTAGCTACCTAAGACTTTATAAATAGAATAAATTCAAAGATATTTAGAACTGAGGGGACCTCAGAGATTTTCTCCTATAAATCTTTTATTTGTGCATAAGGAACTAAGGCTCAGGAAGAATAAATGAATTATAAATTATCACACCACTAATAACACGAGAGCATTCAAATATTTTGATTACATAGTAATTCTGAGATATAGGGACCTCTTCTCTTTTACCAGGCCTACAATTCCATAGTAACATATGCAAAATCAGAGCAGAAAGTAAAAAAATATTATTAATTGGTAACTTATTCAGAAACAAAAATTATTGGAAAAGTCTGGCTATCAATGGTGGAGAATAACCTCTAATTTCATATTTATTACTTAACTTTCTAAAAAGAAGTGATTTTCTCAGGTAGAGTGAAGCTTGCCAATCACTCTCTAAATTTTCAAGTTCAGTAACTTGAATAAATGCAGATCTTAGTTTGTATACCACGTAAACTGCCTTTAATTTTGCTCTTGGTAGAATCATGGAATTCAATTTTAAAAATATTGTATCTTTTCAACTTCTTAAATGTTCTCAGGCTAGGCCCCTGACTAAGCTAGTGAAATTATATGTGAAATAAACCAGGCACAGAAACACAAATACTGCAAAATCTCACTTACAATGTGGAAGGAATCTAAAATAGTTGAATTCATAGAAGCAGAGAGTGACTATTAGGGTTCCAGTGAGTAAGGATAGGGGATGAGATGTTGGTCAAAGGACACAAAATTTCAGTTAGGAGGAATAAGTTCAGAAGGTCCAGTGTATATGATGACTATTGTTAATGTATTGCATAATAATGCAGTTTGGCCTGGCAAAGTAGCTCATGACTGTAATCCCAGGACTTTGCTAGGCCAAAGCAGGAGGATCCGTTACATTCAGGAGTTGGAGATCAGCCTTGGCAACATAGTAAGATGCTATCTCTACAAAAATAAAAAATTAGCTGAGCATGGTGACACATGCCTATAGTCCCAGCTACTTGGGAAGTTGAGATGGGAGGATCATTTGAACCTGGGAGGTCAAGGCTGCAGTGAGCTATGATTGTGCAACAGAGACCCTATCTCAAAAAAAGGTCTGTGAGGTAATAAATATATTAATTGGCTTGATTTAGTCATCTTACAATATATGCATACATGTATCAAAATATGTTGCATGCAATAAATATATATAATTTTCACTTGTCAATTTAAGTAAAATTAATAAATAATGAATAAGCTAGCAAAAGTAATCAATGTGTGACTTCCAATTAAAAAAAAATAGAGGGTTCAGCTTAGATTATATAATTATTGATAACAGGACATCCTTTCAACCAGCAAGTTATCAAATTAGTAAGGAATGTCCAAATCCCATTTCCGTTAACTCTTCAACTAGGATATGTCACTAACAAATATCTAATAAGAAATATGATATTTTGACATGGCTGTTTTGATGTAGCCACTTTTAACCAACATTTTGAAAGCTCTTTTGTACATGGTGTTCTTACATAGCCAAATAAAATGTTTTTTAAAAAGAAATAATAAGTGGTATGTGAAACTGACCATGGCACCCTAGCCCTGCACCTGGATCAGATCTTTCCTGTATCTCCCAACTTGTCCCCTAGACGCAATCCAACAAATCAACCTTTTAAAATGTTGATAGCATGTTACAGGTGCTGTAAATGGAGCTGCACTATAGTTCTTGCTCTCATAAAGCTTCAATTTCTGTCAGGGAAAATGGCATGAAAAAAGAAATTATATTTATGAAGAGTGAAACATGTATTAAATAGATTTCTGTACTAGCATTGGAGAGGAAATCTGATAACTCTAAGCCTCATTCCCTCCCTGACCCTAAGCCTCAGAGATGATGTTGGGATGCCCATGAGTACATTACTTGGTAATTTAAAAGCTAGAACATGTAATGCTCCTAGAGATTGTGCAATTGGTCTAAATATGAAAACATGACTGATACCTGAACTGCCACATCAAAGTATGTAAATATTTTTTCCAATTTTCTCACTTGAGACCTTTAAAACACTTACGTTATAAATTTATTATAAAGAACAAAGGCATTTTCCAAATTTCCTTCTTCCAAATACACAGACGCCATCCTCTCCATCTCTACTCCAGACCTAAAGTAGCGTCGTGGAGTGATGTCTTCACTGATGGTGATATTACAACCAAGCTTGCTTAGGGCACGGACTCGCTCTTCTGGGCTTAAGGAAACATCCGTATGGTCAGGCATAGCAGCTAACTTTCTCTGCAAAGCAAAATTTAAATCTCTGATTAATCGCTGATTATAGTAAGAAAAGGATATGACTAATATTATGGATGTATTTTCTTTATGAGGAACCTAACACCATTACCTAAGGAAATCTTTTCATAAGAGTTAATGATATGATCAAAGTAAAGTATCTTTGCTTTAACACATGGTCTGTACAACAAAAAGACAAACATCTAGGGTAAATATACAGTGCTATTAGAATGGGATCTCACCTTAGGTTTCAGGGTACAATTATGTGGAAGTTCCAGGGTATGCAAATGTTTCAGGTCATTTTAGGTAAAATACCATTGCTCTTCATATCCCTGTGCATGTTTCTATCTGTGATCATGTGAAGCAGTTCATGAAATAAATTCCTGCCATGGTAGGGTTTATGTCAGGGTCTCCAAGGAGGTAACTTGGATTCAAGTTACTATAAAGATTCAGTTATATTCCAGAATAAGTATTGTTTAGTAAGAAGTTTTTAGGGCCTTGCCACATCTTCATTAAGTGGGAGGGGGGGAACCACAAATAAATCCTGGAGAAGCCTTTTCAAGCATAAGAATCCCCCTCTGTTTTTTGTTTTTTGTTTTTGAGACGGAGTTTTTCTCTTGTTGCCCAGGCTAGAGTGCAATGGCGTGATCTCAGCTCACCACAACCTCTGTCTCTTGGGTTCAAGTGATTCTCCTGCCTCAGTCTCCCAAGTAGCTGAGATTACAGGCATGTGCCACCATGCCCGGCTAATTTTGTATCTTTATTAGAGATGGAGTTTCTCCATGTTGGTGAGGCTAGTCTCAAACACCCAACCTCAGGTGATCCACCCTCCCAAAGTGCTGGGATTACAGCTGTGAGCTACCATGCCCAGCCACCCCTCCCTCCCATATTTTTTAAACATAAAAAGACCTCAGGCTTCCACATAATAGTAATTACACTGTTAAATTAGTCCTTGATCAAGAAAATAATGATATATTACTAAGAAATGTCAGTGATAGTAATTTGAATTTTATTAATAAAAACAGCATCTGTACACATTTGGTAAAGCATAGAACACATATAATTCAGAATAATTATTCAATAAAAAGTCAGTGCTTCAGAAAGAAAATTTTCTCTGTTAAGTGCCAGATAGCAAGTATGTTAGGCTTTGCCAACTATATGGTGTCCATTGCAACTTGAATTCAGCTCTCAGCATGAAAGCCACCATAAATAATATGGGAAAAAAATGACTGGCTTTGTCCCCCAAATTTTTATTTATAAAAACAAGCAGGTGGTTTGGCCCTTAGATGATAGTTTGCTGACCCCTGCTTTAGATTAGCATGTTTCAAAGCATGGTCCATGGACTGGCAGCATCGGCATCAACTGGGAGTTTCTTAAAAACGCCAATTCCTAATAGGTCTCTGCTCAGACCTACAGTCAGGATCTCTGGAGTTAGGCTGGAGAATCAATGTTTTAATCCATCTTTCCAGAGGTACTTAGGCATGCACGGCTTGAGAAGCACGGCTTTAGACCAACCACTTCTACCATTGCTGGATGCTTCCCGAATAGAGTTAGCCTAGAGCAAATTTAGCTTCTCAAGGTCTCCTTGGTCAGTTAAGGGTAGGCTGCAAGTCTGACTACTGTGTGGGTGGAGCACCTAATTCAGGTCTGTAGAAAGCTACAAAAGAGTCAAGGTAGGCATACTTTTTAGTCTGGCCATGAATCACTGAGCCAACCTTCAGGGGCAAAGTATAGTATATTAGGTATCTGGAGTTCTTCCAATGCCATCTGGTCTACTTTGCTGGTATTTTTATAGCCAATAGAACCCCAGAGATCTGAAATGATTCTTGGTCCTAAAGGTTTAATATGTAACCAGAGAGCCATAAACTTGTTTCTCAAGGCTCAATTAAGTAAGAAGCATGTCATGTCCCTTGTACGTTTTATTATGTGGCTTCCCCACTTTAGAGGCAGAAATTGGAGTTTTCTGAACTTTGAGCCTCAGGCTTCAGTATACAGTCTTTTCCAACTGAGATGTCCCAAATCTTACAGCAATCCATCCACTTACCACACTCATCTGTAGAACTCAACAGCACCAAATGAAAATATTGTTATTTGACCACAGATAATTGCTTCAGTGACATCAGAAAATCACTAGAAAAATACCTATGAAAATCAGAACATTTTCTAAAGGGGGTTCCATCCTCTCACATGTATAAAAGTAATGTGTTCATATTTTACCACTATATAGTCCACACTGAGTTATTATTTCTGTACAAGCATGTCCAATCCCTTATGAACTCCTTGGGGCTTTAAAAGGGATCATTTTCTATTTATCTCTGTTTCCTAGAATGTAGCATATTCCCTGCCACATAGGTGATAATTAATGAGTACATCAAATAAAAGAGAGAAAGGAGGAAGAGAGAAAAGGAAGCAACAAGGGACTATAATTAGGTTTTTTCCTGAAAATTAAAATTAGATTGATTTTCCTCTTCTGAATGGTCCTATCTTTCTCAAAGTTAAAATTGATTTCAAAGATAAGCTGGAAAACAACCTTAAGTCTTCATCAATCTATAATATTTCATTGGCATGCAAGCTTCTTGGATGAAAACACAAATTTTCCAGATAAAAAGCCTTTGTGTTCATTTTTACAGTGATATATACAATAAAATTTTAATTATTGTTATATAATGTTCTAGAAAAACACAGAAGACATCTCATAAGGATGACTCTTTGCTCTGCAGAGGTGGAAATGGGTCAGCCTTTATTAACCATAGTGGAACAACAACATGGGGACAGAAAGTGAAAACGTTTCTGCAATTGTCCACTTTCCAAACATACTCTGAAAACAACTAAGCTCTGTGAAGGATTTTCTTGGTCAAGAAAAAACATGAGGTCACAATCTATTTCAGTACAAGAACCAGGACCTCTCTTTCCTTATGTCCTGGTGCTCGGTTTTGTGCATATAGGGTATTTAGCATACTGCAGCTCATAGGCCTACTCCTACAAGGTCGCCATGAGTGGTTGGGGAGGGTCATCAGGAGGAGGAAAATGGGAATGACAGTTTCTATTTATCGTACCATCATGATAGGCTAGAAGCATCAAAAATATTGTTTCCAATTGTCACTGGGCACAAAGTACGAAATCAGGGCCATGGAGATTATATAATGTGTCCATATTCACACTCACAGACTGATCTAGGACACGGGATAAGCCCACGTGATATAGCTAGAGAAAGTGTGCACAGTGCTGGGCAGTGAGGGGAAAAGTGAGAAGCACAAGAGCTTCAAGTACAAAGACATTCACACAAGGCTCCAAAGCAATACCTAGGTATTATGTATGTTTTTCTCAGTTACCACCATACAAAGTGAGTCTCCAATTTTTTATCTATAAAGAAGCTGAGGCACAAAGAGCTTTAAGTAGCTCCTTGGATATCAGCTCTGAAATTCTTCTCTCCAGGGTTTTGCCAAAGGACTACACTCCTGGAATCTATCCAGATAAACTAAAATTTTAGACTTTTGTAGAAAATAAAATTTATTTTTAAGTCTTACAAAGATAGCTTTATTAGTCACTTCCTCAAAGGAGACAACCACACAGATGGATGAAAAACTACAAGTGCTAAACTTCTTAAAGTAATTGTGACTCATTCCACATTTGTATGTTTCTGTTCTTCTTTTCGGGCTTTTCAACCAAATGTTAAATATCAGCTGGTGTGACCTACCAGAGAATTCACAGTAAAAGGCTGATCCATGTTGTCTTATCTGTAAAAGGAGGATGTTCACTGTTTCTTCTCAATCACTTCATCTGTTTCAAAAACAAGAAGCAGAGCTAAAGTTATTTTTTGAGACCCAAGTTTGAAATCCCAAACCCAGGGTTATCTCTGCCTCAGAGAAACATGAACAAATTGAAATCACTTATATAACCTGAGTGTTTAGAGAGACTGTTGGAAATCTCTTCCTGAAAATACAAAACTACAGGTGGTTATGGTTTCTTGAAGCTGATCTTTAAAAGTGAAGGTGTGAAAATAATACACATTTGACTGGCATCCAGTATGAATCTGCTTGGGGCTACCTCACTTAGAACTCTATGCAGGGTTATAAAGTAGGTTCACTTTCTTCAAAGGAAGAAAGAAGATCATATTGGTTAGGAGCATGGACTAGCTCTAAACCTAGAGCCAGTCTGGATTTAAACTCAACCTTAGAACTATGACAGGCAGAATTCTAAGATAGCTCTGTTATTCCTGCCCCTTGATATCTGTAGGTTTATGTAATCCTCTCCACCTGGGTGTGGTTAAGACCTGTAATTGTCTTCTAACCAACAGAAGATAGCAAAAGTCATAGAATATTATTCCTGTGATTATGCTGAAACATATGGCAAACATGAAAAGATGTTATAGATATATGAATCCCCCTAACAGTTGATGTTAAGTTAATCAAAATAAAAATTATCCTGAGTGGTCTGGATCTAATCAGGTAAGACCTTTAAAAGAAGTAGATTCTCTCCTGCTGGACTTAAAGACTCAGCCACCCCAAGTTCCAAAGCTGCAAGGATATTAATCCTGCTAATGACCACACAAGCTTGGAAGATGACTGTACGCCTCTGATAAGACCCTAGCCCATGTCAACAACTCAATTGCTGCCTTGTGAGACCATGAGCAGGGGACCTAGATAAGCTGTGCCTAGACTCTTGACCCAAAAAGCAGCAAGATAACAAATGTATATTTAAGATATTAATTTCATAAAAATTTGAAAAGCAGCAATAGAAAACAAATATGCTTAGCTGTGTGACTGCATGGAAGTTATGTAGCCTTTCTGTGCATCTACAAAATGGGAGAAACAGCGATTCCTGTGTCATGTAGTTGTGCTAGGATTAAATGAGTTAGCACATAAAGTCCTTAAAATATCAATAGCCCCTAGCATATAGTCAATATTTTATCAATGTTGGCTATTATTAGAATCTTTATTTTGTAGTTTAGACAACTGAGGCTCAAAGAAGTCAAGTGAATGTACCCAAGTTCAAATATTGATTCAATAAATATTAGTAATTCCCTTCCATTTTATGCTAGTGTAGGTCAAGCTCTGCATCGCCACTTTCCACTTCTAAATTTATTTTGTCGTTTATACCCCACTCATCACTTAGATGGCTTTGGATGTGGATCTTCTCCTCAGTTCCTCATTTAGGAAACAAGGGGTAAAGATAGATTATTTTCAGTTATAACAATCAGCGATTCTAGAAATCTCAGAAGTAGATCGATCAACACCTCCAGTGCTATTTTCTGGCCTAAATCCATGGTGTGGTGAAGGAACCCTTCAACAAAAATTACTCTTGTATCCCAGTCTTTCCCCTCCACTGTCTCCAGTAATCCCTAGGGTAAACATTGAGCTCCACACCTGCAGGTTACAAAAATGCCCAAGAAAGAAAAGAAATGCTCCATCACAGTGTAGTTTAGAAGCTGAGTTAACAATTCTGGCACCACTGAATGTAGGCAATCTCAACCGAGGAATTAACACTTCTCAGTGAGAAAAAATAAACCTGGGAAAAAAGATATTAAAAGAGTTAAAAAGAGCAAAGGCTTATGGGGAATGTGAAGCAGGGGAAGGAGGGGAAAAAGGAAACACTAGTAAGTCATTTATTAGGGCCTTAAGAAGAGTAGAATTGGCCGGGCTTGGTGGCTCATGCCTGTAATCCCAGCACTTTGGGAGGCCGAGGAGGGCAGATCACCTGAGGTCAGGAGTTCAAGACCAGCCTGGCCAACATGGCAAAACCCTGTCTCTACTGAAAATAGAAAAAGTAGCCAGGTGTGTTAGTGCATGTCTATAATCCCAGCTACTAGGGAGGCTGAGGCAGGAGAATCACTTGAACCCAGGAGGTGGAGGCTGCAGTGAGCTGAGATCATGCCATTGCATTCCAGCCTGGGCAACAGAGTGAGACTCCATCTCGAAAAAAAAAAAAAGAGTAGAATTATTTATTTTGATGATTGCTCATATCCATAAAGAGAGAACATAGCATTTAAAAAGTTGTAAACATTAGGTAGCGGTTTTTAAATTTTACTGCATTTAAAATCACATAAACCTCAGATCTGTTTAAAATGCAGTCTCCTAAGACCCACCCTAAGGATTTTGAATCCATCGGTTCTAAGTCTACAAGTAGGTATTGCCAGATACGGCCCAGGTGATTCCATACACATGAGATTTCCAAACAACACTTTGAGAGACACTGCATTTCAGAATGAATTAAGCAGGATTCTTAGCTGCCGGCAAAGGTCTGACTCTTGAATTCACAGAGGGATAATGAAAAAAAACACAAATTTCTAGGCAGGCCAGAGAAATCAGGTTCAGAAGCTACACATCCAAGAACACTGCCCCAGACCACACAGCAGCACTGGCCTGGTGAAAACACCCCTGCTGACTCTATCACCTGATGAGCAGAGAATTCTACAGCTTCTTCTACCAATACCAGCAATTCCAGCAACTAGCTGCTGCCCTGGGAATGATGTACAGCCGCCATGTACTTCTATATGTCCCTAGTTTCTATTTCGAAGCATGAGATGCAGGTGTCTGACTGGCAGAGTTTGGGTCACATGCCTGCAGCCTAGCTGCAAAGATGGCCAAAGGTGTAAGTATCTAGCACTTTAGCCTCCTGCAGGCGGCAGTGGGATATGCCAAGAGAGAAAAGGTGGATTCAGGGCTGGGTAACCAAAAAACAATGGTTAAATGTGAGTAGAAACAATGAAACGAACACTTCTGTAATAAACTTCTATCTGTATGAAATGTTTAAACATATCCTAAACATCAGAATTTATTAAATTACTATAGATAAAAACAATAGCTATTCACTCCCATATATGAACATACTAATAATTCAGAAATAAGAGCTAACTCCTTTTAAATCTAAGATGAAAGAAGTTCACAGACTGGTCAGTCAACTTATTTTTTGAACCATTTATTACCTGATGGTCCTGTCTTAATTCCCTCATTTTTTAGCCCCTAGTCCTGGGACTTATAGTTGCATTATAAACAATTGCCAACATCAACATAAACAGGTATGTTTTCTAGATCAGTGGCTCTCGAAATGTGGCCCAGGTTCCCTACGATCCTGTCAGGGAGTCTGTGAGGTCAATATTACTTCCATAATATTACTAAAACATTATTTGATTTTTTAAATATTAGTCTTTCAGAATTGTATAGCGGAGAGTTTCAGAGGATACAGGAGTTAATGGAATGCTTACTTGTATACGCTTATAAAAGTCTGTTTTGATTTTTAGTACAGGAAATACAAATAGATATAACTCACTTAAACAAAGCTTTTTAGTATCCTTAATAATGAAAAGTATAAAGAGGTTCTAAGACCAATAAAGTTTGAAAACCATGGCTGTAGATCAACAATGCAAACAAACAAAATAAAACAAAAAATCCCCATGCCACCTCAATCTAATCAGAAATAAAGTGGGCCAGAAGAATCTAAAACAGGAAAAAATTAATGGCAAGTATCACTTTCCATTTGTGCTACTGTGGTCTTACTAAAATAATTAGAAATTTTGAACTGAGCATACAGTACCTCACCTCATTGCACTTGAAATCCACTGGTACTAGTGAATGGGAAGTATTCAATATCGTGCAAGAATAAAACAAATTCCTTCTCCAAAGCGGAGGTCCAAAGTGCTATAAAGCACGTGGTACAAACAGCCTTTGGAGTGAGACAAACCCAGGTATGAGTCTAGGCTCTATCATTTGCTTGCTAAACATCCTTTACTGAGGCCCCTCCAAGGCTCACTTTCCTCATTCGCCAGGGGGCTTGTCACAGCCCACTTCTCTGCTTTTAGAGTGGCTTAAAACTAACAGAAAACATTCATCAGAAATGCCTGCTTTAATCTCAGCCTACTCTTAACCTCCACCTCACATTCTTGTGGCTTGGTAACATCTGAACCCCAGCCTTGTGAGCTATTTAACCTGTAAGATACCTCTTGAGAGTTCTTGCTTCGGAACTCTTGCCTTCTTGCTTGTATTGCTAGCCCCTTTTCCTGACCACAATCTCCAAAGACATCATGATTTTTCTCTTTAATCTGACCTTTTGTAGAGGAGTGGAAGAGAGTCTGCTTTCTGTTAATCCTGACTCACAAGGGTGTGGGGAATCACAGTGTCAGAACTGTACATGTTCACAATGAACACATAGAGGCCAACCCCCGTCCCAGTCATTCAGCTAACAAGTAGCTGTGGGTACCAACTGAACAGTCAACTGTGCCCAGAGGGGATGTGGCAAAAATGTGGTCTCATCTGTGAGTGGCCTGGGAAGGGGGTAAGTACCCTCTCCAAATTGATATTTCACAGCTCTGAGTTTATAACAATTTACTCTTGGGAGAGATCCAAGATGGCGGATTAACAACAGCTCAGGATTTTAGCTCCCAGTGAAAGCACAGAGAGTGAGTGGACGCCGCAATTTCAGACGAATTTCTGTGGAACACAAACTGGGAAATTCCCGGCGGAGGAGCCACACGGGTCGCCAGCG